>RJWM01007200.1:0-79303 GCA_004363535.1 Dasyprocta punctata | reverse complement strand
TCCTTGTACATCTCCCTGGAATACTCCCCTGCTGCCGGTGCAGAAACCTGGGACACAGGACTATCGCCCGGTCCAGGATCTCCGAGAGGTAAACCGACGAACGGTGACTCTACATCCCACCGTGCCAAATCCCTACACCCTATTGAGCTTGCTCAACCCGGATTGCGTTTGGTATACAGTACTGGATCTCAAGGATGCCTTCTTCACCTTGCCCATCGCACCGGTAAGTCAACCTATTTTTGCTTTTGAATGGACTGACCCAGACTCGGGGGTGACTGAACAGTTAACTTGGACACGCCTACCACAGGGATATAAGAATGCACCCACTCTTTTTGATGAGGCTTTAGCTAGAGACTTAATGAGCTATCGTGAAGACCACCCTAAGGCGGTGCTTCTGCAGTACGTAGATGATTTATTGATAGCTTCTCCTACATATGAGCTCTGTAAACAAGCCACTGAGGAGCTGCTGCGGTCCTTAAATGAATTAGGTTACAAAGTCTCAGCTAAAAAGGCTCAGCTATGCCAACAGTCAGTAACTTATTTAGGATATCAAATACGAGAAGGACAACAAGCCTTGTCTAACAAGAGAATTCAAGCCATTCTTCAGATCCCCTCCCCGAGAACAAAGAGGCAAGTTTGAGAATTCCTAGGGGCAGTGGGGTATTGCAGGTTGTGGATTTTACATTTTGCAGAAATGGCTCAACCATTATATGATACCCTAAAAGGAAAGACCCAAGAGCCTTTAGAGTGGACTGAGGCCTGTGAAGAGGCTTTTAAACTACTAAAACAGGCATTAACTGAGGCACCAGCTTTAGGACTCCCAGATGTGACCAAACCCTTCAACCTGTATGTAGATGAACAGAGAAATATCGCAAAGGGAGTAATAACACAGACGTTGGGGCCATGGCAGAGACCAGTGGCCTACCTTTCTAAGAGATTAGACCCAGTGGCAGGGGGATGGCCTCCATGTTTAAGAATCATTGCGGCCGTGGCAGTACTCCTTAAAGAAACAAAAAAGCTTACTTTCGGACAAAAAGTCACAATAGTAACCCCACACAACCTTGAAACTCTTGTCAGAGCGCCCCCAGAAAAATGGCTGTCTAATGCCAGGATTTTACACTACCAAGCTTTGCTCTTAGATCCTGATTCAGTAGTTTTCAGAACGTCGACTTCTCTGAACCCAGCCACTCTAATGCTGGACGATGACCCGTCATCTGCTCCGCTCCACGACTGTTCCAGCCTTCTTGATAACCATCAGAACCTACGGACGGACTTGACCGACCTACCCCTAGACGGCGCTCTCAACTACTTTACTGATGGGAGCAGCTTCATCTGGCAAGGTAAAAGAGTGGCAGGGGCCGCTGTGACCACTGAAACAGATGTACCTTGGGCTGAAAGACTAGAGCCGGGAACTTCGGCCCAAAGAGCCGAATTAATTGCTCTGACTGAGGCTTTGAAGCTGGCCGCAGGAAAAAGAATCAACATTTACACGGACAGCAGATATGCTTTTGCTACTGTTCATGTCCATGGGGCAATATATCAGGAAAGGGGACTTTTAACGTCAGCTGGAAATAAAATTAAAAATGCCCCGCAGATTTTAGACTTGCTGGCGGCCGTATGGTTGCCTCATCAGGTGGCCATCATTCACTGTAAAGCACACCAAAAGGCAACAGACCCGGTAGCCCAAGGAAATAACCTGGCTGACCAAACTGCCAAACAAATAGCTACTACATCAGTGGGGACAGAGACTCTGCCTGGAGCAGTACCAACCCTTCTCCTAGTCCCGCCCGTTTTATCGAAACCTGTCTATACCCGACAAGATTTACAGTTGGCCACCCAGCTGAAAGCCAAGCCAAACATACCAGGAGGATGGTATCAGTTGCCAGATAAACGGGTTCTGCTTCAAGAGGCACTAGGACGTGAGTTAATTCATCAGGCTCATCAGTCAACTCACTTGGGAGGATCAAAGCTCGCCGAGCTCTTTCGTGACCGTTTCTTCATTCCTCAGCTGACAAAACTTACAGCGTCTGTCAGCTCACGATGTCCACAGTGTCAACTGGTAAACCCGAAACACTTCCATTAGAGACCACCAGGTATTGGGGAACCTCACCCGGAGAACACTGGGAAATAGACTTCACCGAAATGAAAAAGCCTGGGTTACAAGGACACCGGTATTTGTTAGTGTTGGTAGATACCTTCACTGGTTGGGTAGAGGCATTCCCCACTAGATCAGAGTCAGCTCTGACGGTAGTAAAAAAACTACTGTATGAGATATTACCCAGATTCGGCTTGCCACTATCCATGGGGTCCGATAATGGCCCAGCTTTCATAGCCCAAGTAACTCAAAGATTAATGCAAGCATTAAAGGTTAATTGGAAGCTTCACTGTGCATATCGGCCTCAAAGTTCAGGACAAGTAGAGAGAATGAATCGTACTTTAAAGGAGACACTAAATTAACTCTAGAGACTGGCGATAATTGGGTGGCCCTCCTGCCTTTCGCCCTATTAAGGGCCCGATGCACTCCATATGTTTCTGGAATCACTCCTTATGAGGCCATGTATGGCCACCCTCCTCCTCTAGTTCCTAAGTTGTCTGAGGAAAAACTTGCTGAGATTTCTAATCATGACCTCATTAAGTCCCTACAGGCTCTCCAACCCGTGTTGACCTCCATACATCAGTTGTTTAAGCAGAAGCACCCGCCACCAGTGAAAGGACTGACAGAATCTTCTCCAGACTCGACCATCGAACCAGGAGCCCTGGTGCTGATAAGACAACACCAACGAGAGTCACTGGAGCCCCGGTGGGACGGTCCTTACACGGTCGTGCTTTCGACACCCACTGCGATTAAAGTGGCCGGAAAGACTCCTTGGATCCATCACACCCACGTCAAGGTGATCGACACCCACCCCCGGAGGGAGCCGAACAGACTCGATGGACAATACAACACACGGGTAACCCCCTAAAAGTCAAGCTTGTAAAAAGCTAAGTTACTCATGCTCTGTTATTCAAATCTGTTGTTTACTTTGCTTGTACTGATAGTAATTATTTTTGCTTTGGGTCTCTGGACAGTTTTGCCACAAGATTTTAACCTGTGTCATAAGGTCACTTTCTTGCTTTTGTTCTTAGGCGTCATTGCGCTTTTTGCCTATTTAAATTGCCTGGGAGTTGTGCCGCAGAATTAAACAATGATAGGCCAGACCCCCACCATAAAGCTGCTCCTGGGGCTGCTGTTACCTCCATTCCTTGCCTCAGGAGACCCCAATCTCCACAAGCCTTATAGATGGGAGGTGTCTAGGTGGGAAGACAAAAAGGTTATAGCTACTTAGACAGGATCAGGTGAACCGTTCTTCCTAGTACACCCTTGTCAGTTGACCTATCAGACTAGTCATGAGCCATGGTGCTGTCTCCAAGGATGGCTCTACATGTGCCCAGCCTCAGGCCCTAGCTATTGTAATAGTCCAGGACATTACTATTGTGCTTATTGGGGATGTGAGACTATAGCTACTGAATGGACTGTTGCCTCCCCTGATCCCCACTTACAAGTGAGCCTCTTGCCCAGAAAGTGCTGGGGGGGCCCCACCTCAAGGTGTAGAACGGGATCGCATGGCCCCAAATACTTGGGTTCACCGCCCCCTTGCAAGCATGTTCAAATTAAAGTAACAACCTCTACTGATCCTAGATGGCTCACTGGAATGATATGGGGAGTACGCCATTGGGAGGATGGAATGGACAGAGGAGGGCTAATACAGATTAAAAAAATTGACCCAACCCCCAAGGTGGAAGCTGTGCCAATAGGGCCTAACTCAGTACTGCTTAAAAAAGGTCTGCTGCCTCTGCCAAAGCCTACAGCTCCACTAAACCTCTCAAAGATCCTCATCCCCACTCCCTACGATCCCATGCCATCTGGTGACCGATTGTATAATTTCATTTTGGGAGCCTACTCGGCGCTCAACCTCACTCAAGCGGATTTAACTCAATCATGTTGGCTTTGTTTGTCTGCGTCACCACCTTACTATGAGGGAATAGCCAAAAAAGAATCATATGTCACTCATCACTCTGATACTTTCTGTGACTGGAGCAATAACCATAGACTTACCTTGTCTGAAGTTACAGGACAGGGAACATGTATTGGCAGCCCCCCCCCTTATGCAAAGGCCTTATGCGCCACAATTCACCAAGTAGAAAAAAGAGACAGATATCTTCGACCCCCTGCAGGGTTAAAATGGGCATGCAACACAGGGATCACACCTTGCGTATCTACAAAAATATTCGATAACTCTATAGACTATTGTGTATTGGTTTCTATATATCCCAGAGTTTTATACCATACAGGGACAGAACTGGAAAATAGACTGTTGGGACAGTCTAGATATAAAAGAGAGCCAATATCCCTAACTTTAGCAATGCTGCTGGGAGCGACTGCAGTGGCCGGTGTGGGAACAGGGACAGCCGCTATCGTACGGGGCAATCAACAGACCCAACAATTAGAGGCTGCAGTAAATCAAGATCTAAAGTCGATAGAGACGGCTGTCATGGCCCTACAAAATTCTTTGACTTCTCTTTCTGAAGTGGTCCTACAAAACAGACGGGGGCTCGATTTACTCTTTCTCAGGGAAGGGGGACTATGTGCAGCCCTTAAGGAACAGTGCTGTTTTTATGCTGACCATTCAGGGGTCGTTAAGGACTCCATGGCTAAACTCAGGGAACGATTAGACCAGAGACAGAAAGCGCTAGAAGCTCAACAAGGGCTATTTGAGTCTTGGTTTGGCCGGTCCCCCTCCTGGTTCACTACATTGTTATCTGCATTAGCAGGACCCTTAACAGTGTTACTCTTAGTGATCACTATAGGGCCCTGTGTAGCAAACAGGGTCATAAATCTAGTACAAAGATTTCAGGGGCAACTCCAAAATATAAAGCTCATGGTGCTCCATTCTCAAGCTCAAGAATATCAATCAGTACCTCGAGAATCGGAGCTTTAGCATTCGTCCAAGGATTTGGACTCAAGTTACAGCATCAGTGGGGAAAATGTTATAGTCTGTAACAAGAATTGCGCCGTTTTCCTGTTCTGTATGCGCCGTTTGCCTTAGAAAATCTCTTTTGTAAGCTACTACCTCCCTAAAAGTCCCTGTTTCCTGTAGCCCTCTCACTCCCAATGCTCCAAGGAACGGGTATTTACAATTACAAAGTTACTGATGGCTCAGGAACATGTTAAAACTGACCAAAGAACTGGGTCATGAGATAACATTCATCTAGCCTCATACCCAAGGAATATATTAAGCAAATCACCCTGTAAGCCCAGCCCCTCAAACCTCCCTCCTGAAATACTACCCCAAAGAATGTAACCGATCGTTTAAACTAACCAATGTAATTTACTTTTTGTAACCTCGCTTACTAACCCCACCTCCCTTTGTCCTAATGCAATATAAGCCCCTCCAGGCCACCACGTGGTGTACAGTGTCGGATCGATTCCAAGTGAGACTGTGCCACCGGGCCTGGCAATAAACACTCCATTTAAACTCTTCGGGTGTTCCGCGAGTTTTATTCATCCCGGGGGTCGATTGCTCATTTCACTACTGAGCTTCCAGTCTTATAAAGGTATAACAGGTATAATTATGTACCTAGTAACAATAATAATGATGTTATTAGTTTATATGTTTACCATACTGCCCTTCTTATAGTTATTCTTTCTGTCTACCTGTTTTTGTGGTGCTGGGGATTTTCACCTAGAGCCTCACGCATTTTAGGCATATGTTCTGTCATGGAGCTATGCTCCTGCTGTAATTGCTATTTTAAAGTGTACTCCTACAGACTGAAAAAAAAAAAGCTTTCTGTGTTACACCAGCAAGATCCTCCTCTATCTCAAGGTTGCTGCATCTCTTTAATGCTTCAAGAAACCCCATCATGTGTCAGAGCTACACCATCAAAACTTCTGTAAGTATACTCTACCACGTTAACACAAGGACTAAATCACCTATAACACACTTGGTCTGATGGGAACAATGTCACATTTTCAATAGGAAAAGGAGTACACTCCAAGTTATCACCCCTAAACATGCTGCTACATAGAAAACTATGCCAGTGTTTGGCATCATTTCAAAGCTACATAACAAAACTCTCTGAGACATAAAATAAGGATGTTCATAATTGAAGCACCTTTGACAAATCCCACAAACCTCCCTTATGAGCCTCATCTTCTCTGGGGTGGAGGTGCGTTTCTGTAGTGACAAGAAAGGACACGGCGAGCCATTGCTAATGGCCAAGACTCTGCTTCTTTAGAACCTGTAGTTTGCCAGCTCTTTGAACTTACTTAATACAATTTGATGCTGGGTGGCATCTCTCACTTATGTAAATCTAATTTAACAATCCAGTCCTGTTTGTATGTTAGCTCAGTAACAGACATTCCATTCATTCTTTCTATTTTACCCTGTGTATTCTCTCCCTCCCTCTCCCTCTCCTTCTCCCCACACCTGCCCACATCCCCCCTTATCTTTATTATGAAGCAAAGGCATGAAAATAGTGTATTATGGATTATTATTCATTAAAACTCTGCAAATTTTTCTGTGAAACAGGGAATGGTATCAGAAATAAGAACCCTCATTTCAGGAAGGCACAAAATATCATAAGTTTCAAATTCCAGAATCTCAGTATAATTGGTTTTATTTGAAATTTCATGCATTTTGTTTATGCATTAAACATGTTCTATTGTAAATAATGTAGACCTCATTAAACTACCATAAAGGTCCATGACTCAAAAATGGTTGAAAATTTCTTCTCTTGTCGAAGAGTAATTATTTCTTGTCTCTAGGCATATATTCACTACACAGTCTTATTATAGTGACAACTTCCTGGTAACTCTTCTCATATTGATTTTAGAAATTTAGAACATAAATTCAAAATGATAAAATTTTTAAGATGTACATTACGCCCAGACTATCTTTGGTGTATCCCAAATGGCCACGGATAATACTAAAATGTGTTCTTTTGCCCTACAAAAGAATGGATATTAAAATAATTCGATATATTTGGAATTTGTCATACTTATTTTAACCATTGAGAATAACTAAGTTAAGAGATCTAGAATCCCTTCCTTGGGGCCAAGACATCACGAAGGCAGTTGGCATTCTTAAATATGCAACAAGTGACTTTAGACATTCCCAACTATATTCAACACTGTATTTAAAAGTATGGTTGATTTTATGGGTGTTTCTTCAAAAACCAGAAACTTTTCACAAGCATATTGTCTACATTTCACAAGCAAATTGTTTACATTTCTTTTAACCCTCTGGCTGAGAATTAATCGCTCTAAGGAAGTCACCTAATGCAGTTGAAATATTCACAGACATTGTTCTAGATACACGTCTTATACTATGGGTCATTCATGTAGCAGAAGCCTTTGCATTCCAAAAACAATATTCAACTCCCTTTGATCAGCTACATTACCACTTACAAAATTATTTTATTATCTGCTTCTCTTAAGACTGTCAAACTGAGCCGGGCGTGGTGGCGCACGCCTTTAATCCCAGCACTCGAGAGGCTGAAGTAGGTGGAGCCTTGTGAGTTCCAGGCCGGCTTGGGCTACAACACGAGTGCAAGGCCGACCTGAGCTACGTAGTGCGACCCTGCCTCAAAAAACTAGGGCTAGGAGTTTGGCTCAGTGGCTTAAGTGCCTGTCTGGCAGGCGTGAGGCTGTGAGTTCAATCCCTGGTGCTGCAAAAAAAAAAAAAGACTGTCAAACTGTGACCCAGTCTAAATCCAGCAACCTTATTTTCCTTGATAAAAATAAGTATCATGACTAACAGTTACTCAAAATCTAACCATGTAATATCCTGGTTCTACTGGTGTCCCCCAGACAATCCAGATATATTTTATGTTGATGGATCATAACTTAGAATTAATAAAGTAATAGGCAATAGTAGATATGCTATACTATTTGAACATTCTGTTATTGAAACTTTGTGTATAATGCCTTCTCTTCATAGGAATGAAAGTAGTTTTTTTTCTTTTTTTCTTTCTTTTTTTTTTTTTTTTTTTTTTGCAGTACCAGGGCTCAAACTCACAACCTCACAACTGCCCAACAGGCGCTTAAGCCACTGAGCCAAACTCCCAGCCCTATAATGCCTTCTCTTCAGATGACCAACTTGACAGCTCTAATATGAGCTTGTCGATTTCTTAAAGTTTTAATAATTAAGATCTATAATAATAATTTAGACTTCAAATTGTTTATAATTTTGATAGGAGATTAAAACAAACTCATAAACCCCATTCAAAAATGGGAAATAAATTAATGACTTATTAGAGTCAATCCAAAATCTGAAGGAACTCTCATTAATATGAAAAAACACATGTAAGATAGCTTTTAAAGTTAAAGAAGACAAGCAAAAGTATTACTCTGAAAAATCAACAGCCTACAATGGTTTAAGCATTATTGAGCCCTAAAATGTATGACAATTATTTTCTCTATATAGAAGAGAAAAAGCTATGTTATCTCAAAACTGTCTTATGCATGGCAAGGTAAACATCAGCATTTCAAAGAAGGTAACTTGGTGGTGCTTAAATCAACTTTTGTTCTCCTGTCATGTGAAAGCATTTACATTAGGAGGATAATGGATCAAACATTACAAAAATATTGGTAAGAATATTTTATCTGCAGGTTCACCTATTGACAAAACCTTGTCATTTTGTTATTATAACCCGAGACAACTATAAAGTTAGGATAAGGCTATGAACACCTCATCAACCATCTAAACATTTAGAAATGGATGGCATTCAGGTGCCTAAACTGAAATATTTAATCTGTCTTATTCTGGCTAGATTATGTTTCCTTTTGGCAAAAGATTAATCCCCTAGTTGTTGCAATAAAAATGTGTATGCATGTTACTTTCCCTACGGAGTACATTCAATACATTCCAGTTGATAAAGGAACTCACTTTTCAGGTGAAATACTTAAGAAATTGTATAAGGCTCTCTCTTTAAAGCAGTAACATATTTGCCCATATAAAAAAAGCTCTGAAGGAACGAAATGAACTAATGTCACTTTAAGTTAGAACAGTTTAAATTTTCATAGGAGGTTAATTACCTATATTAAATTCTAAATTGTCAGACACCATCAAAAACCAGTAGCAAGTGCACAATCATGTCAATGAATACAAGTTATGTATCCTTAAGAGACACCACCAAACATTACCGTGACAGATATACAACCCAAAACTGGATATAATAGAGAGATATTGTTATGGTGTGTATTTCAAATGTCCCCCAAAAATCTCACATATTTGGAAGGTGACTGAATCACAGGGGTGCTATAATCATCAGCTGAGTTCATAGCTGTATGTGCTGTTAGGAAGTAGGACCCAGGCAGGTCATGGGGGTTGCTACCAGAAAGAGTGTATTCTTGTACCTGGCTCCTCCTGTTATAGGCAGCTGAGTTAGTTAGAAATATTACAGGCAATCAAATAAGGTTGGGCCCTTGAAGGAGCCAGTGTAGAAGAACAGATACCTTGCAACATTGGAGGAGACAGACACCTCTGCTGCAGGCCAGACCTCAAAACAAAAGGCAAAAAAAAAAAAAAAAAAAAAAAAAAGCAACCATACCCTAAGTATGAACAATAGGAGTTGGTATTTTAAATAGGTATGGATCACCTTGCGGAAGCCAAGAGTCACCATCCCAACTGCCTACAGAAAGTCACTGCTCTTTGAGCATGCCCACTTTTTTTTTTTTTTGGCATGTCCACTTTCTATGTGACTCTCTTTCTCATTTACCCCTGATTTGGTCAGTTATACCTTAACAATTAATCTTATTGACTGACCATAGTTCTGTCCCACCTCATTCCTGCCTGTCTTGCCAATTCCCATGTTTCTCCAAGTTAGACTCATCTCACCTCCTGGTTTTGCTCTCTAAAAGTCCATAGAAAAGACAGAGACCTTGGTAACCCACTCAGGACCCCTTCTGTCTCTCTCCCAGACAGAAACTTTCTTTCTCTCAATAAATATATTCTGCTGTTAACCTCCGTTAATTCATTCCTAAAATTCATTCTTTGATTTGAGAGAACATGATCTCATACCGGATGTCTAGTAGATTGGGAGTTTCATTCCCCTATATCACTCCATTCTCTCTCTGCTTTCTGGCTTCCATGGGTTAAGCAGCTTTCTTCTACCATGCACTTCCACTATCCCTTCCTTCCACTATGCTGTTTTTGTCTTGGAACCAACCAAACAAGAACCAAATCTACTGGAAACTGAGTTAAATAAACCTTTCCTCCTTTAAATTGCATCAGGTATTTTGTCTCAGTGATAGAAAAGTGACTAAAAAAAGAAAATCACTACCAAGAAGAGTAGTGTTGTTGCAGTGACTGTACCTAACTATATAGTTTAGAAGCCTTTGGAACTGGTCTGCTGAAGGAGTTTGGAAAATTTGGAAGATGCCAGCTAGAAACTAGAAGCAGAAATTGATGGGAGATGCTGTTGGTAGCTGAAGACAGTAAAGGCCAGGCTCAAGAGGCTTTAGATCAGAATGAGGTCTCTTTTGGAAATATTAGTAGAGTCCATATGTGTTATATTCTGGCAAGCAACTTGTCTGCATTTTGCCCATGTCAAAGACTACATGAAGCTGAATTTAGACATGATACAATAAATAATCTGGCAAAGGAAATTTCAAGATAGCCCAATGTTAACCCTGTGGCATGGATTCTGCTAGCTGCTTTTAGCTAGATCTACAGTGACAATCTGGAGTGAAAAAGTAGAACTCAGTGATTTGAAAAATTTGCAGTTTTGCCAAGAAGCAAGGATCTGTAAATTGGGATCAAAGGCAGCTTGGTAGCTGAAAAGATTATCAATGAAAAGAAGCCAACTACTTTGCATCAGGACAACAGGAAAGATGACTTGAGGGCATTTTAGGAAATGGACAGATCTCACCCATTACAAGTTCAAGAATCTAAAAGGGCAAACTCTTTTGAAAGACTTTGCTTCAAAAAAAAAAAAAAAAAGTGGCTCCAAGGTAACCTGTTCACTTAGGGCTACCTAGAGAAGTTTTTCCCTAAAGTTCTGCCATACAGGCACCCAAAGTTCTGTATAGCCACAGTCTGAGGGGATACTTTCGCTTTAGTTGGTGTCAGTTCTTGGGCATCATACACATGGTGCTGGTTTTTCTTTCTTTCTTTTTGTTTTTTTTTGGTCACCAGAGATCAAACTCACAACCTCATGCCTGCCAGACAAGTGCTTGAACTACTGAGCCAAATTCCTGGCCCTAGTTTTTTGAGACAGGGTGGCACTGTGTAGTTCAGGCCAGCCTTGCACTCATGTTGTAGCTCAAGGTGGCCTCAAACTCACAAAGCTCCTCCTACCTCAGCCTCCCAAAAGCTGGGATTAAAGGCGTGCACCACCACGCCCAGCTTGGTGCTGGTTTTTCTGACATGCACAATGCAAGAGTTATGGGGTCACTTCTTTAGCAGTCTTCCCTTGCTCTGCTTTGTGAACATCATGAACCCAGCAGCTTTGTTCTTCCACGTCCTTCCACCATGATATTTCTGCCTTGTAAACAGCTGACCATGAACTGAATCCTCTGAAACATGAGGCAAATAAACTTCTTTAAATTATGTATGTTGAGTATTGTGTCCCAACAACAGGAAAGCTAATACAACTGCATAATTTTGTGGAGAATGTTTCCATTACTGTGATGGTTAAGCTTAACTGTGCCAATTTGGTTGGCTTGGCAACTACCAAGGGGACTGGTGAAGCAGTGAGAAAGATGACTGAAATACTGCCTGTTTCTAAACTGTAGAAGCTCCTTATACTCCCTATGGCTGCCTTCCTCCATCTTTAAAGCCAGTGATAGTGAGTTGAACTCTTCACAATGTCTCTGATCCTCTTTTTTGCCTCTTCTGCTTTTAAGGATTCATTTGATTGGATCAGACCCTTCTGGATAACTCAGTCATCTCCCCCATCTCAAAGTCCTTAGCCTTAGTCACATTTGCAAAGTTGCCATAGAAGTAACATATCTACCCATTCCAAGGACTGGTGTGCAGATACCTTTGCAGGCCTGAGAGCTGACTTGGTAAAGAGAATAATGTTTCTCCCAAATGTCCAGTTCTTATCCCATTACAGCTACAGAAAATGGTGAGAGATCCAACTCTAACAACATTGAATTAGGAGGAAGGGAGCTGTGAGCCACCTTGATTTTGCTGTCACCATGATTTTAGTCTGATGAGGCCTGTGTCAGGATCTGTTAAATGGCGATATAAATTTTATTGTTTATGCCACTAAATTTGTAATAATTTGTTATAGCAGTAACAAATCAATACAGTTGCACTCCTTTCCATACATACCCCATCCTGAACTTTTATCTGATGTGCAGCTGTTCCTTCCATGGTAGAGGGGTACAGCAGTTGCTCAGCAGGAGAATGAGAAGCCAAGAACCTATGCTGGGAAGGTGGGAGACGGGCTGTGTGTGAACCAAGCATGCGCTCTGTGTTAGTCAGCCAGGGTTTCTACAATGAAATACCACAGACTGAATGGTTTAAATAAATGGCTTACATTTATTTATCCTAGTAGTGGAGCCCGAGAAGCCTAAGGTAAAGACACTGGCTAATTTAGTTTTCAGAAAGACTCCTCTTATTGGCTTGAAGATGGCTGCCTTTTTTTTTTTTTTTTGGCAGCACTGGGGATTGAACTCACAGCCTCATGCCTGCCAGACAGGATTAAAGGCATGCACCACCATGCCCGGCTAAAGATGGCTGCCTTCTTGTTGTGCCTTCCCATGGTAGACTGAAAGAGTGGGCTCTCATCTCTCTTCTTTTAAAAATATTAATCTCATCATGAGGCCCTCAGCCTCATAACTTCACCTAAAGCAAATCTCCAAATGCCTCAAAATACCATCTTTCCACAGCATACTCCATTGTCTCCCTTGGCTTTGCTTACAAAACAGATTCAGAGATAAAATTAAGAATTTCAAGACAAGCTGGGCGTGGTGGCGCACGCCTTTAATCCCAGCACTCGGGAGGCTGAGGTAGGCGGAGCGTTGTGAGTTTGAGGCCGGCTTGGGCTACAATGCGAGTGCAAGGCCAGCCTGAGCTACATAGTGCGACCCTGCCTCAAAAAAACCAGGGCCGGGAGTCTGGCTCAGTGCCTTAAGCCCCTGCCCTGGCAGGCGCAAGGTTGTGAGTTCAGTCCCCGGTGCGGCAAAAAAAAAAAAAATAAATAAAAATAAAAATAAAAGATCAAAGAAAGTTAAAACCTATCTTTGCGGGGCAATGATTCCTAGGCTCATGTCTCAAAAACAAATTTCATACAGAAAGCATTTTATGAAAAAAAAGCATTTTATGAATAGTTAGATAAATCTAAATATTGACTGGGTATTGAACAACAGTAGAGAAGAATTACTTCAAAGGTGTGTCAAAGGTACATATAGGACAATGTTCTACAGGAGATGCTTATATATAATGAAGAGATGGCGCGTCCTATGTACGATGTGCAATTCTAATCAAACAAAACAAAAACTGCACACATATATGTATACATATAAATACATAATAAACAAATATGACTATATATTTGAATTGTGATGGTATGAAAATTTTTTTATTCTTTTCTGAGTTTCAAATATTCAGAATAAGTGGGAAAAAAATAATGGTGCTTCCCACCCATCCCTAAGAGTCCATTTTGCGTTTTATTTACCTCTAAAGTTTTCTTATGATCCTAGGACAAATCTCAGTTCTGCATTCTCCAAATTTCCTTGATATTTTGAATTCAGCGCTTAGCATTCTGCCTTGTACCAGCTTGGGGAACATACTGTACATTCCTAGAGGACACAGTGAGGGAATAGAATCATAGAATACAGAAATTAAACAGCTAAATTAGAATGAGTTTTATGGGTGGGTTTTATTAGACAAAAGGAAAACGTTAAGCTAAAGCAAAATAATTTAAGGGCGAGGTGGCCAAAGCCTCAACTAGAATGGCAGCAGTGAAGGCGAAAAGTCCTGGGAAAACAGGGGAAACGTTTAGTTTACAGCCCTGGCTTGCCTTTGGGCTTTTATTAGCTTTCAGAACTAGCGTGAGACCCCATCTTTAAGTACCCAAACCTGGACAGCTTTCCACCCACAACTGCCGACTCAGACACGGAGTCTAAAGGGAAAAACAAAGTGACTTCACAGAACTCATTCGAAACATTCACTAAGCACAGCCTCACCCTTCACCCCGATTTCTAAGAACACGCTCCACATCCCTCGCGTGGGGCACAAATCTCCCCGGAGAGTCCGCAGAGGTCACATTTCTCTAAGCAACTAACTTGGGTTTGTTTACATTTTCCTGAAGCAAACATCCTTTTCGCTTTAGTTCAGGTTTGACAGGCGAGTGTACTTTGAATCCTCAGAGGAGGAAGTCTAGCGTGACAGCTGTCTCCGGGTAAAGGTCGGCGGACCAAGGGGTGGGATGGGCGCCCACTGCATCCAGGACACAGGGCGCCGAGGACCTTCCGGGGACACCCCAGAGCGCCAGCCCCTCTCCGAAGGTCGACTGCCCTGCACTGACGGCCTCACGGAGCATGCGCAGGGACGAGCCGCGCAGGCGCCTCCAAGTCGTCCCCGCCTGGGGCCCCGCCCCACTCCCCTGGGCCCCGCCCATGGCCCCACCCACAACCCGGCTGGCGGGGCCCTGTGCGCGCTGCGGATTCTCAAGCATCCCGGAGCGTTGTCTGAGAGGGGCGAGCGCGAGTCAACATGGCAGCGCTGCTCAGGAGAAGCTGCGGGGTGAGAGGCAGCCAGGGCCGCAGTGGGGCTGGGGCATGGATGAGGCGGTGGCGGTGTTGGAGGGGAGGGAGGCGGTGCGATGGGCTTAGCCCCACTCCTGCCCCGGAGCCCGCGTGCTTCCATCCCGCTCCGTGGGCGCCTGCCCACTGCGGGCCGCGCACCCCACGCTCCGGCCGACTCTCGCCTCGGCCCCGGAGCCCTGCAGACGCCTCCCGGGGGCCCACGCACCCTCGCCCAGAGTGAAACAGGCTCTCCGCGGGGCTGTCGGAAAGAACCCGGCAAGAAAACCCACCGGACCCGCGTCCCCCGCCCGGGAGCGAAATGACAGGCGTGCGTGCCGCCCGTGTGCACGCGAGGTGCCGGGGTGCGGGTAGCCGGGCCCGGGGCCCGCAGCCTCGGGAACCGGGAGAGAGCTGCCCTTAGGGCGTGTGATACCCTCGCTACGCCCTGGCTTCCTCGCCAGCGGGAGCACCCGTCCAGGGGCGTAAGTGAAACCCGAGTGAAGGGAAAGGCCCCCGCAGAACTTCTCACGGAGCTCGGCTGTGTGTTGTAGTGTTATCTTAGCTTCTCAACGCCTTTGATAGCTTGACTGTTAACGACGCGTGCGCCAGACTGCCAGTTCAATGACACGTGAAAACGGAATTAAAGTTGTTCTTGACCAAAAAGACTTGCTGTTTTAGAATTTACAATAATTGTGTTATTGCCCGGTTTTTACGGTTGCTATGCAAGTTAGTGGACTCTGAAGGGAGATACGAGAGAGATCTTTTAAATTTATTTTTAACTCTGAGCTCAGAAAAATGATTTCTCTGGGTCTCCAAGGAAGGATCTAGAAAAAACTGAGTCACAAAACTAATTTTCCTGTATCTCTTCTTTGGTACTCCTATAAAAGCACTGTAATTTTTAAGAAAGCAGTGGGAGTATTTCGTTGTGGTGTTGTTGCAGAATTCATACTTGATTAAAATTGCTGTCTTTTGGATATTTTGCAGTTCCGCTGTTCAGAGCAAAGAGCCTGAAATAATCAAATCGGTATTTTATGACAATTACTATGTATTGCAGACATATACTAATAAAATTAAAAAGAAAACAAAAACAAGCCGGGCATGGTGGCGCATGCCTTTAATCCCGGCACTCGGGAGGCTGAGGTAGGAGAAGCATTGTGAGTTCGAGGGCCGGCTTGGGCTACAACGTGAGCACAAGACCAGCCGGAGCTACATAGTGCGACCCTGCCTCAAAAAACCAGGGCCGGGAGTTCGGCTCAGTGGCTTAAGCTCCTGCCCTGGCAGGTGCGAGGTTATGAGTTCGACTCCTGGTGCCGCAAAAAAAAAAAAATAATAATAATCTTACTGATACCATCCTTAGTTAGGAATAGAAGCTAAAAGTTTGTAAACTTTCCTCAAACTCAAATTCCAAGGGATAATATTTTGGTTCTGCTTTTAAGCGCCTTGCTAAATGATTGACAATATTATGCAGTAACAGGTCAATGGGTAGTGATCTGTGGCAGTCTTTGCCCTTTGTTTTATGTAACCTGTTTTCTAGGACAATCATAATGTAAGTGGGCTTTTTAATAAAGCACTTAAAATTCGTTAAATAATTTTGCCTGTCTCGTGAGGAGTGACTTTTGTGCTGTGTGTTTTAGACACATTTATAATAGAGGCAGGTTATTAGGTCTGGTTTTTATGGGGTGTTTTTCTTTGTGATACTAATGACCAGTTAGGCTGACTGAAAGAGCAGTCTCAAAAGCTGGCTGATAGCATAGACTCTTGAGAGTAAATGGGAGAAATTAGAACCCTGATTCACCTACCTAAAAGCAAAGTGACCTTGACTAATTTGCCTGACCTTTGTGTACTACAGTTCCTTCCTGTGTAAAAAAATAAGGATAAAAATAGTGCCCCAGTCCTCAGCTTAAGCTGGGATTTCAGGAACTGGATACATGTGAGGACTGTAAAGAATAACTTTGTTCTGTGAAGACTGGACAGTGAGGACAAGAGAACCACATTTTACTCCCAAAATAAAGTTAATAAAAATTGGAAAGGACATGTTTTCATACAGTGTAATAATTTTTTTGGATTTATAGTTTGATGTATGTTGTTTTGAAAGGGCTAACGTACATATTCAACAGTGATTACATTACTACTTTAAAAGTGGGCAAATCTTTATTGGTTGAAATTGTCACTTACAAAGTAGACAGTTTATTTTTACATATTTTTGAAAAACATGAATTTGATTCTAGAAACTGTTACATTGTTCACCTTTTTTGTAGTTCCATTAATAGCCTTTAAAATGTAAATTGTGTAATTTTGCCTGTCTTCAAACCTTTGGGAGCACCTGTTGTAGCTTTCAGTTTAATAAGTGTTAATCACTTCTTTTGTATCCATTAAGTTATCATTAATATAAAAATGGGTGTCGGGCACCTGTACTCTCAGCACCCTGGAGGTTGAGGCAGGAGGATTGTTGTGAGTTCAAGGCCACCTTGGACTGCACAGACCTTGTCTCAAAAAATAAAAATAAATAAGTTACAAAGGAATAATATTTGCATATCTGTTTGTATTTTTAATATATCATTTTGAAGGAATATGAATATATTTTTAACTGTTAAGTGTATTAATAGAACAGACTTCAGCAAATAGTTGGCAAACTTTTTGTGAACCCTGTGGTCTCTGTGGCAACCACATAGCTTCATTGTAAGAGCAGCAATAGATAATGTGGTATGATTGTATTCAATAAAAATTTTTTTAAGAAACCTGATGACTACTTTTAAGTTTGCTGGCTGCATTCTTAGAATATTGTAAGAATGCCTGTGGAAAACTGCACAGGTAAAACATGGTTTTATGCCTATTTGTTTTGTTAGATAAAGTATCTTAGAAGAAAATACTAAGTGATACCCATTTTGTTAGATAGGTATCTTAGAAAATGTGATCCTCCAAAGGGAAGATTCTCAGAGGCACACCTATACAATCACAAGGACAGTGTTAGAGAGGCATGCCACAGGAAGATTAAAATGGATGGGTTCTGGTACTGTGTTCAAGTCTCTAACAGTACGGTTCCATCTGTTATTCTCCTTACACCAGTTTGTCAATCGCTAATGTCTGAGGAGCTTGTTGGTAAAATTTCCAGAACAATGATCCCAAGTGTATTACTTGCCTGTCATGAAACCTCTGTACCTCAGTACCGCAAATACAACCAATTAGTTTTATTTTCCTTGTTTTAATAGTCTGTATGATATTCATATTGGGTTATTTAACATCATGTAGCTGTTCGTGTTGGCTTATTTAAATTTCTAATTGAAGGTGTTTAATAATGACTTTAAAAACAAGACTGTGTATGTTTATACAAGTGGCTATACTTAGTTATACTGATCAGTATTAATATGATTCTTAATTTATCAAATTTATTTTAATTTGTCTTTTCCAGGTCCTGAGAAGTATTTCTCATTTTGATTGGAGATCACAACATACAAAAGCATCTCATAAACGTGAACCAGGATTAGGATTTAGTTTTGGTATATGTTCTGTTCTGTCTTTTGATTTTAAAATACGTGTTTCTGGAGTGTGTTTGTAAACTTGATAATGACCATCAGAGAGTAGAACCAGTCACCATCCACAGATAGTTCACAGTTACTTATGCTATTCTTCCTGATCTCATTTTGTTTTACAGCATAGTATCATATACATTTGATATGTTAACAGCATGCATATATATACTTATATATAATATATATTTTCCTTCCCTTTTTCCTAAGTGCATAGCTCAAAATAAATGACCAATTTGCTGATAAATCTGAATAGCTTTTAATGTACACATATGAATGCAACACAGATACTTCTTAGACACTTACTAGATATGCAGTGCTAGGTAACTGGTAATAATATGTCAAAGCCTGTTCTAGCAATTTTTGAACTGCAGTTTTGTGAAGTATTAGATCAAGTTCTCAGACCTGGGATAGGGAGGGATGAGATGTGAGAGAGAAGAGGAATCAGATTTTCCTTTCCTTTTCTAAAATGAAAACCCCAGGCAAAAAATGTGAAATAATAATCTTGTGTCTTTGGTATCTTTTCTTCTGAGCCGTACAAAGGGCTTCTTATTTCAAAATTTTCATCTTTCCTCTGGTTGGACATCCATATTCTCAGTTCACTTGGTCTCAGAAGAGGATTATCAGGCAACTGAAATGATTAACTCACACCCAGGTGCAATTGACAGTCTCAAAACTCCCTAGAGTTATTGTCTTTGTTCAAGACTTTTTTTTTTCTTCCTTATGGTTTTTTGCCTGAATCAAATGAAAAATTTTGGGGCCAGAGATGTAGTCTGGCTGGCAAATGCAAGGTCCTGAGTCTGATTCCTGGTGCCAAAAAAAAAAAAAAAGGAAAATGAATGAAACATTTTTAAGCTGATCGAGGATAGCAGTTTGGTTCAGTGGGTCTTTCTGAGATACTAGCATGGATTGGTATGATTGCTATTCAGTTTCAGCTTGTTGCATATGTACTCAGAGTGAGCCTAGCAGGAGAAATCTACGATGATTTCCTGAGTGAAAGAGAATGAAACTGAAGTACTTGGGAGGAAGATTGTGAGGCTTCAGGAAAGGAATATAGATAACAGTATGACAAGTTGATTTGGTTCTTTATAAACTGATGATAATGTCTATAACAGGATTTCTTTGAAGATTGAATTATGTGCTGTTTATGAAGTCCCTAGCATATAGTGACTTGATCAAAGTAGTTTCTAAACAAAATATACATGATGGATCCTAGTCTTCTCTACTCTTCTTCCACCCACAACTTTGATAGGGATTGGCCTCAATCTTAGAGGTAAAGTTGTAATTTAGCCAACACTGGGCCAAAAACACTATACTTTTGCTAATTCAGTGTAAGACTATGAGGCTGTCCTTTCCTCCCTCCATACATTATTTACCTTATCTGTAAAATGGGAGATTTAATCTGTTCTTCAATTCAGCACCAAAATTCTATTGTCTTTACATTTATCGCTCATGTTTCCATACAAATTACTTCTGTAGTCTTAAACATTCTCGCTCTTTCTTCTGTGCTTTTGTTCTCATTCTTCGTGTTTGAAGTACCCCTATATTTTTTTATCTACCTGTTGATGTTGGATGCAACCACATTAAAATGCTAGATAGTATGGATTTGAAACAGTTAGTGGTTAATTCTTTGGTCCAGCCATCACATACATTTCATTAGTTTTACAATGTCTTTATTTTTTATAAACGAGTAGTTTGGACACATATTACTGGCAGTGCAGCAGAGTTTTATATTATTGTCTTTTGAGAAATTTTCCCATCACATTTAATGACTTTATTTAAACTCCGACAAGTTTAAGTCTACAAAGAAGCATAAAGGAGTAAAATCAAAATTGTGGTACTGCCGATGCTCAGGCAATTGTTTGAAAGAAGCTTTGTTGCTGTTTGGTTGCAGAGTGTGTCACATTTCTTAGACAGATTCCTATGATTAAGAACATATCTTAGACATTAGTTTCACTTCAGCCTTAGTCAACACTTGATAAACCTGCTTGGGAACTAGAAATAAAAATTATGTATGTATATTTACCTCATCAATTAAAAAAGCAGCTCTATGAATTTATAGCTATCCATTTCTTTGTAGATACTAGAAAGCTTACCTACTTCCTTCAGCATTAGTGTTGATGGGTTTACTCATACTATACAGTGAAATTGTGGTCAGTTTCAAATTGCATTGTAGTCTTCCACTTTTTGGTTAATCGAAGGTAAATGTTCACATTATAAATATAAATTTCTACATACGGCTTTATAGAACTTTTCTTGTCAACTCATTTTCTTTAATGTTTTCTAAATAACTCTTCCTTAGAGTTAACTGAACAGCAGAAAGAATTTCAAGCTACTGCTCGTAAATTTGCCAGGGAGGAAGTCATCCCAGTTGCTGCAGAATATGATAAAACTGGTGCAGTAAGTATACATGTATTTAAGGAGAAAGACATCTCAAATGTTTTATTAGATCATATGCTCAAACTTTAAATACTAAGGACATCATAACTCTGTTTTTCCCTTTTTCTTTTCTTTTAGTACCCTGTGCCCCTAATTAAGAGAGCCTGGGAGCTTGGTTTAATGAATCCACATATTCCAGAGAGTTGTGGTAATCTTCCTTCACAGTTTTAGTCCCACAATAGATATGAAAAAGTAACCTTTACTCATTCTTTTAAACATTTGTTGACATTAAATGGCTTGCTTTCTGTGATTCCCTATTCAGAATACCATATTCACCTACTTTGAGATGTCTGTACTTGAAACTGAGAGGCACTTTTTCCTCTTGTTTAACTGGTTGCAACCTTACTTTGATCCTGACTTTGGTAACTTCTTGACTATAATTGATTGGTTTGTTGTATTTTATTTTGTTATTCTTTCTCAATAATTGTTGCATTTTAATCCTACTTTCTCTTTCACCTGTTACTGAGACTGTTTTTGTATGTGAGGTTGTTTCTCTCTTCAACAAATCAGTGTGTCAAAGCTTTATGGGAG
The DNA here is from genome assembly GCA_004363535.1 of Dasyprocta punctata. Classification (NCBI taxonomy): domain Eukaryota; kingdom Metazoa; phylum Chordata; class Mammalia; order Rodentia; family Dasyproctidae; genus Dasyprocta; species Dasyprocta punctata. Next base: position 58,066 of record RJWM01007200.1, on the reverse strand, counting down.
TTGAAACAAACTTTTACAAAATCACGTTTAAATAATAAAGGTCCAGCCAGGAGTTTGGCCCAGTACCTTAAGCGCCTGCCCTGGCAGGCGCAAGGTTGTGAGTTCAATCCCCAGTGCCGCAAAAAAAAAAAAATAATAATAATAATAATAATAAAGGTCCAGATTACAAGTAAATACTTTTTAAAAAATTTTAAAACTTACTTTAGAAAAGTATAACTTCTTGTTATTGCTAGTCAAAATATTTACATATATTATAATTATACATAAAAGCCGGGCGTGGTGGCGCATGCCTTTAATCCCAGCACTCAGGAGGCTGAGGTAGGCGGAGCGTTGTGAGTTCGAGGCTGGTTTGGGCTACAATGCGAGCGCAAGGCTGGCCTGAGCTACATAGTGCGACCCTGCCTCAAAAAACCAGGGCCGGGAGTTCGGCTCAGTGGCTTAAGTGCCTGTCTGGCAGGTGCGAGGTTGTGAGTTCAATCCCTGGTGCCACACACACACAAAAAAAATTATACATTAGCTTTTTAAACAAGTTGGACCATATTGGAAGTAATTAAAATAGCTTCTCTTTATTTTGATTGAGATTCACTAGCTATCATAATTGGCTTTTCAAACATTTTGATACCATAGGAGGTCTTGGACTTGGATCTTTCGATGCGTGTCTAATTGCAGAAGAATTGGCTTATGCATGTACAGGGTTTCAGACAGCCGTTGAAGGAAATTCTTTGGGGGTAAGTGACTTACAAAATCAGTTCCCTAGTTGATCTGTTCATGAGACGTTCATAGCTAAGTACCATTAATTGACAAAACAGTTTTTTTAAAAAAGAATACAAGCTTCAGCAGTGAAGCCTGGAGCTCTGATTCCAAGGCTTGCTTACTCTCGTCCTGGTGTTTGAAGTACCCAGATTCTAAACTGTCCCTGTGGGGAAACTGTATACTTTGGCTGTAGCTGCTGTGGGAATTCTCAGGCAAGGGCAAAGCTTAAAGCCAATGTTCACAAGCTGATGAGTTGTCTGGCTACCCCTGCTGGCAGCGCTGTAACTTAGCGAGCTGTTCTGAGGAGACAGGAGGCTTGATCATAAGCACCATGTCACATGTCCTAAATGTAATGCTTTATTTGAACATTTTACTTTTGTATTATGGGTTACATCACCAACAAGTTCTCCATCTAACTTAATGTTACGCATATACTGAGATTAGCACATGTATTTCCTCATGGTTTTGGCTTTTTAATTTACAGGCAAAGTAAATATGAGTTCTTTGAACTTGCCCTTTGGTGGGGGTAGTTCTTTTGATTTCAGTTGTGTCTGAATTTACATATGTAATAAAAATAATCCGATCTTTTAATCTCAATCTTCATTGTCAGCAAATGCCTGTCATTATTGCTGGAAATGATCAACAACAAAAGAAGTATTTGGGAAGGATGACTGAGGAACCGATGATGTGTGTGAGTATGTACAGCTGCTGCTTTGTTTCATGTGTCAATTTTTTTTTTCTTTCTTGTACCAAGGGTTGAACTCAGGGCCTTAGCCTTTTTTTTTTTTTTTTTTTTTTGTGGCACCGGAGTTGAACTCACAACTTCACGCCTGCCAGACAGGTTCTTAAGCCACTGAGCCAAACTCCAGCCCTAGTTTTTTGAGACAGGGTCATACTGTGTAGCTCAGGCCGGCCTTGCACTTGTGTTGTAGCCCAAGCCGGCCTTGAACTCACAATGCTCCTCCGCCTCCCAAGTGCTGGAATTAAAGGCGTGTGCCAGCATGCCTGGTTCCTTTTATTTTGTTTTAAAATAGAATCTTGCTAAGTTTCCCATGCTGGTCTTGGATCTACAATCCTATCTCAGCCTCCTAGGTAGCTGGGATTATAGGTTTGCACTGCCATGCCTGGCCTACATTTTACATTTTAGAAGGGTTAAGAGGGTGCTGTTTTTCCTTTTCAACATATATGTGTATATAGACCATATGACATTAAGCTAAAAGTTAGCAACATATTTAGTTACAGTGATGTTTCTGAAATTCCAAGAAACTGTCATAATAGTTCTTCTGCTTATTTCCTTACAAGATATACCAACTTCATATTTTTGAAATCCCAAAAAGTGTCAAAATAATCTCCTTGCTTTCAGCAGAGTTATATTGACTTTATGGAAAAATATCTACCTAACTTTGCTGTTCGAGAACTGGGTGGTTCGTCTGAGAAACCACTTCTGAAAGAATCGAGATCATATGTAGGACACTTAAATGTTTGAACCATGAAACAATAGCATTGAAAGCAATTCAATAAGTTCTTTTTTTTTATTTTTTATTTTTCTTTTGTTGGTACTGGAGCTTTCCAGTTGACCTACATGCCCAGTCTTCCTTTGATTTTTGATTCAGGGGGTCACTTAATGCTCAGACTCAGTTTGACCTTGTGATCCTCCTGCCTCAGCCTCTCAGAGTGCAGGAATTATAGGTATACACCACCACACTTGGCAATTTAGTAAGTATTTAAACTGGATTTTTGAAAAAAGATACTATTGTATACTGAGTCTGTTCTGAAACTGTTCTTTATTTTTTTTATTGGAACTGGGGATTGAACTCAACCTCACACTTGCCAAGCAGGCACTTAAGCCACTGAGCCAAACTCCCGGCTCTATTTTTTTTAAGGCAGGTTCAGGCTGGCCTTGCTCACATTGTAGCCCAAGCCGGTCTTGAACTCACAATGCTCCACCTACCTCAGCCTCCCGAGTGCTGGGATTAAAGGCGTGCGCCAGCATGCCTGGCTCTGAAACTGTTCTTTACCTAAAAATTTTTGTTGGTTGTTGGTCAAACATTTTAATCAACATGTGATTGTGCCACTGAAATATAGTAGATTATTATTAATTTTAAGCTAATTGTGAGAATTTACCAAAAAGAGTACAAAGTAATAATTGAAAACAAATATTTTTCATTTCTTTCAGATACCTTAAGGTCAGGAAAACTGCTTAATACATGTGTGCGTATTTCCTCATAATTAGTAATTACTTAACAAGTGATGTAGGCTAAACATCCTCAGTGTTGGCCAGGTATAGTGGCACATACCTGTAATCCCAGTGCTCGTGAGCCTGAGGCAGTGAGTTGAAGGACAGTGTGGGCTACAAAGTGCCTTCAAATCCAGCCTGAACTGCATAGTGAAACCCTGTTTCAAAAAGACAGGAAAAAACAAAAAGTTCTCAGTTTTATCCATGAGTTGTATAAAACCTCTTGATTTTTCTCCTATGGCACCTGTAGTAATAGATAATAGATGAAGTGTGGAGATGCTTAGGAGAACCTATCTTAACACATTGATAAGAATATTTTTAATTATCTTAACACATTGATAAGAATATTTGTAATAGTTCTAAGTATCTATTCCTAAATTATGAGTCTTTAAATGTAATTAAAAGCATTTTTAACATTTGTTTTATAGCCTTATTAGTATCTGTGATATATATAAACATATATTTACTATATTCCCTAAGTTATTGTAACTTCTGAATTAATTAAGGTTTACTGTACATTTTTGCTTTTTTTTTTTTTTTTTTTTTTTTTTTTTTTTTTTTTTTTTTTTTTTTTTTTTTTTTTTTTTTTTTTTTTTTTTTTTTTTTTTTTTTTTGTGGCACCGGGGATCAAACTCACAACCTTGCGCCTGCCAGCATTTTTGCTTTTATAATGGTTAATAGCATTGGTTGTACCCAAAGTAATAAAGCTAAGAATGATTATAGAAATTGCCTAGAGGAATAGGGATTTTAAGTTTTGAATAATCCTGTAATTCAGTTAGTTAAAAGCTCAGTAAATACATTTTCACTTACAGTTAAACCTTTCAATATAGAAAATTTGAAAATGTATAAAGAAGGGAAAAAATATCTCTAATCCAGAGATATTCAGATATAAAATTAACTAGGATTACTGTCTTAAATTTTTAAATATACAAATGTTTTTAGCACTTGGGGACATACTATAGATGTAGTATATCAATTATATGTTCATACCGTTTAATATCATGAGCATTTTCCTATGTTCTACTTTCTTTTATATGCTATGGTATTTATTACTGCATAATATGCTGTCTACTGTGTGTACTACAAATTATTTCACTTCTCTGTTGTTGAATATTTAAACTTCTTAGATTTTTATTTTTTAAAATAATGCCATCATAAAAATTAGTACAGGTTTTTGGGTTTAATGTTACAGTTAATATATATTTGCTGTTGTATGTTCATAAGACTTACTTGATCAGGTGGTTAAATATATTCTTGCTGAAGAAAAACACATGAATAAGGACAACACTGTAATCTTTAAATATGATTTAGTACAAAAATATTTTTTAAAAACAAAATTATTATATTTATATATGGTATTAGAATAAGAAAATAGAAACCATGTTTCATTTTTAAACATTGGGTTCACTCTTTTAAACAGTTGTCACTTATAGTACATATAGTATTAGAATAAAATGTTATAATCCCAGCACTCGGGAGGCTGAGGTAGGTGGAGCGTTGTGAGTTCGAGGCCGGCTTGGGCTACAGCGCGGCACAAGGCCGACCTGAGCTACATAGTGCGACCCTGCCTCAAAAAAACCAGGGCCGGGAGTTTGGCTCAGTGGCTTAAGCGCCTGCCCTGGTAGGCGCAAGGCTGTGAGTTCAATCCCCGGTGCCGCCAAAAAAAAAAAAAAAAAAGAATAAAATGTTATACTATTCAACACTTCTTGACTTTTTGGCTAAGATCAAGTGTGGACTGTTTGATGAACTTGTCTTGGAAACATTCAGTAAAACTTACTTGTCTAAAGATAGTCTTAGAACCCACGGTTCTGTGTAAAAAGCCTAATAGTAAAGCAAACTCCGGTTACAAGGCCATAAATTTCCCCTGGAGCTAGCAAATAATTGGAATGTGCCTGAAACCACCCTGAGTTTGGTGTCTGAGGATGTGTTAACAATCTTGGCTGGGTCATACAATAGTGTGATTTTAAATATGTCTAGCACCTAACCTCAAAGACTTTTTCTAAAAACAAAGTTAAATATCTGAAAGGATTATGGTAAACACAAGATACTTGTTGATAGGAATATCTTCACTCAGTCCCCATTTTACGAGAACAGTTTAAAGAAATATCTTTTATACCTAGTAACTAAAACCCTTAAGAGGCTGCCCTGTTTCTACAAATAGGATTTTAAATTCTTAGTATGATATAATGGCTTTTTTGTCATTTGTTCTTTTTTTTCCAGAATCATAGCCTACTGTTCCTTTACACGCACAGTATTCATGCATTATAGAACTCTGGTATTTTTCAACATTACACTCGGTAACCCTGTTTCTTGGTATCACTGCATATACTATACTTCGGCCTGTAATACCCCTTTCTTCTCTTTTGTTCTTCTCCCAAAGGATGCTTTTTCTGTTTGAGACTTAATTTATGCAACATTTCTGAAAGTTTCTCAAGTGTCTCCTGTATAACTTTCACACTTAGACTAGAATTACAATGTAGTTTCTTATCTCCACTGTTAACACTATGAAAATCTAGCCCGGCATGGTGGTGCATGCCTTTAATCCCAGCACTCCGGAGGCTGAGGTAGGAGGAGCGTTGTGAGTTCAAGGCTAGTTTGGGCTACAATGCGAGTGCAAGGCCAGCCTGAGCTACATAGTGCGACCCTACCTCAAAAAACCAGGACTGAAAGTTTGGCTCAGTGGCTTAAGCGCCTGCCAGACAGGCATAAGGTTGTGAGTTCGATCCCCGGTGCTGTGAGGAAAAAAAAAAAAAAAAAAAAAACACTACAGAAAATCTGTAGGACAGGATATCTTTCAGCTCTGATTTCCCCATCTCCTAGTTGATAGCCTCATACATAGTAGTTACTCAATAGATATTTGAGTGAGTTAGTACAATTTATTTATTTATTTATTTTTTGCGGCACCAGGGATTAAACTCACAACCTCATGCCTGTCTGGCAGATGCTTAAGCCACTGAGCCAAACTCCTGGCCCTAGTTTTTTGAGGCAGGGTCGCACTGTGTAGCTCAGGCCGGCCTTGCGCTCGTGTTGTAGTCGCCAGCCACGAACTCGAAACGCTCCTCCTACCTCAGCCTCCCGAGTGCTGAGATTAGAGTTAGTACAATTTAAATTGAATTGAGTGAACTTTGACGATATCTAACATTTTAATTTTTGATATAGCTTATTTTAATTTATATATGAAATGTTCTTACATTTGTAATTTTTAGTGAACATTTCAATTGTAGGTATTTTTTAAATATTTGAAGTATTGACTTTAAAACCAGAATACAGTGTAACTCAGTGGTAGAGCATTTGCTTAGCTAGCGCATACATGACTGGGTTCACTACTCAGTACAAAAATTAAAAATTTTAGTTGCCAAAAATTCAAACTTTAATTTTTTTTTTTTTTTTTTTTTTCTTTGCGGCACCAGCGATTGAACTCACAACCTCGCACCTGCCTGACAGGCGTGTAAGCCGCTGAGCCAAACTCCCGACCCTGGTTTTTTGAGGCAGGGTCACACTGTGTAGCTCAGGCTGGCCTTGTGCTTGCGTTTTAGCCCAAGCCGGCCTGGAACTCACAACACTTCTCCTACCTCAGCCTCTCTAGTGCTGGGATTAAAGGCATGTGCCACCACACCCAGCTCAAACTTTAATATTTAACATTTAATTTTTTCTCATTTCCATATATTCAAGGCCTACTGTGTAACAGAACCTGGAGCAGGCTCTGATGTAGCTGGCATAAAGACGAAAGCAGAAAAAAAAGGAGATGAGTACATTATTAATGGTCAGAAGATGTGGATAACTAACGGAGGAAAAGCTAATTGGTATGATTTTGGAAACATCTCTGTATATTTCTTAATTACTTTTATGTTCAGAATCTTTATTATTTTTAAATCACAAAATAAGCCATGTTCATGAAGAGAAGGTTCTAAGCAATTATACTTTAGTGATTCTCAAGAACTATTTTTAAGCCCCTGAACTGTTTATATCAGATTAATTCTAATAAGTTTAATTTGTAAAATAAAGTAAAAGTAGTTACTCTGTGAACTCTTCACATGAATTAAGTAATATATGAAAATAGAAAAAAAAACTTTTCGTCAGGCATGGTGGTGCACACCTGTAATCCCAGTACTTGGGAGGCTGAGACAGGAGGATCATTGTGAGTTTGAGATCATCTTGGGCTACAAAGTGAGCTGAAGGCCAGCCTGAACTACATAGTGAGACCCTGTCTCAAAAAGACAAAAAAACAAGACAAAACAAAAAAAAAGCACTGTTCGATTTTTTCCTGTTACTAAATTAGAGTCAATGGTAATCTGTTAGTTTTAGGCATAGGAAATAAATATTTTGTTTAAGGAGAATTATGTTGTTTTCTAGTGCTGCTTGAGATTGAATCTAGCACCTTGCTCATGTTAAATGTGTACTCCACTACTAAGCCACACCCCCAGCTCTTTTTCTGAGCAAAAATCCTCATGGAGGAAAGAACCAGCAAATATTCATAATGATTCAGCTATAACAAATACTCTGCCTTTGCTGCAAAAAGGGGCAGTAACCAAAACGTAGAACATAATAGTCAGAACATAATGTTCCTATTTATAAGCAGCCTTGTTTGCCATCTTTCTTCAGATATCTGTCCCTTAAAGAATAAAGTTGCTTTGGAGAAAGAAAAAAAATGCTAGTTCAAGCTTGCATGTGCTTGGGCTGGGGATTTAGCTCAGCAGTTCTGGCGCTTGCTTGGTAAGCGCAAGGTCGTGAGTTCAATCCCAGGTACCAAAAAATAAAAAAATAAAATTAAAAAAAATCTTGCATATGTTTTCTTTTCATATTTACATTGCAAAATACAAGTAGTTTTTACTTACAATTCATGCAATGAAAAGTTAATTTCCATAATAGTTAAGGAGTAGTCCTGGGTGGAAATACTAGTTCTGCCAAGTAGTAAGTATGTGACTTTCACAAGTTTTGAAACTTGATTGTTCATTTTTTTATCTGTAAAATGGGAGTAGTAATAATTGTGTTGGGAAGATTAACTGAGTTAGCAGTCACTTTGATTAATCACCACAATAATATATATATTTGTATCAGGTACTTTTTATTGGCACGTTCTGATCCAGATCCCAGAGCTCCTGCAAGCAAAGCTTTTACTGGATTTATTGTGGAAGCAGATAGCCCATGAGTGCAGATTGGAAAAAAGGTAAAGTGTGTATTTAACAGTGATTAAGGCCTCAAGTATTATTTTAACTAAATATCAAATTGCTGTTTAAGCATTCTTTAAATAAAATATTTTCTTTAGTTGGAATAAAAATAAAGCTGAATTGTGATATCAGGTGAAATACTTTATATGTTGCTGAAGTTTTAAATTGAAGCAAAGTCATTTTGAAAGATTAGTCCTTCATAGTACCAACCTATTCAGGGAATGCTAATAACAGCTGTGAGGTATAATGAAGTAGAATCAAACTATCATTTAGATTGCCTTCTCAGTAGTGGAGTTTTAGATAATTCAAAGGACTTTCCTACTCTTTTTCCAGTTAGATCCTCACAGCTACCTTTTCATAGGATAAGTGACATTCTGCCCATTTCATGAATTAAAGAGTGTGAGATAAATGGATCAGATCATATAACATCTTAAGAGAGCCATCTATGTCTAAGAAAAATGTGAGAATGGCAAAGACTCTGGAATGTGGAAAGGCACAAAAATTTTATTTAAGTAAGAAAAGGTTATGTAACATACTCTGTAGCCTGAATATGTGGAGATAATTTAACACTTTTAAAATAGACTAAAGAGAAAAATTTTAAATGTGAGAGATTGAACAAATGAAATCATTAAAATATTTCTAGTGGTAGTTAACAAAACATGGTGTAAGCTTATACTCTAAAAATAGAAAGAGGGACTCAGGTTTACAACTGTAAAACTTTTTTGCAAAATGAATTTTGCAAAAAACGCCTACTAGTAACTAAGTCATGTTTATACCTAAGGCAAAGGAGGATTTGAAAATAATTTAAGAGTTACCAAAGGTTATTTGAATGTATTTTCTTCTTCCTAGGTGGTGAAAGACACAGATTATCTGGTCAGTTATCAAGGGTAGTTTCATGTGGCCTGAACTGGAAAGATTAATTTGAATTGATCAAATATATTTCAAAACCAGTCTTACATATTTGTAGAATCTCACTGGACTGTCTTCTGTTGTATATAAGCCTAAGATGAGTGTTGCCGAAGTATATAAAAAGGGTAACTTCTCTTAGGTCATTGTTTTAATCACTTTTCTGTACCTCAACCTAAACCATAACTGTCATGGAATTTTAAAGTTCAAAGATACTCTGTATGTTATTTACTTCAGTCTATTCACAGAATAATGAAACTAAGATCTAACTAAATGTTTTACTTAAGTCACAATTTTCGAGGCAGAATTGAGGTCAGTAATAAGGTCTTAAACTTAACTTGTGCAGTTTCTAACATTGTTGTGCTATATTTTAAAAGTACAATTTTAAGAGGTGTTAAAGATGAGCTGCATTTTACAAATAAATATAATAATATTGTTTATATAACAAAATGTAAGTACTAAGACTACTATGCTTCGCCCAAGAAATTGGTTGTTGTGTGTGTAATAGGTCATGTTTCCTTTTAAGGGATGGTGAGTAGAAATCTCAGGGCCAAATGTATGATGCATCAATAGAAAGCATAAAGGACTTAGCAGCTGATGCTTTTTTCAGTAGTAGCCAACTCCTAACTACCTTCGTACTTCTAGTCTGTCTTTTTACTTAATTTTCTCACTTAAAAAATCTTTAATTCAGTAAATACTTATTAATGAGTACATATTATTTATTAGACACTTTTCTAAGTTTTGGGAATAGTGTATTGATCAAAGCAGAAAAAATTTCTCTGAACTGGGAAACTTTCTAGTGGGAGAAACAGATAATTATGTATTAAACCTCTTTAAATCATTTTTGAAAGAAATGGTCATTTACAAATATGAAATTTGATGTTTTCAAAATGTTTTATGTTTTAGAAATTATGTGGTTTGGGAAGAATCTACGAAGCATTTTGGTTTTAAATGTGAGACTTGAGGGTGAGTGGGAAGCAGGTTAAACATTGTTTTTGTAAGCAGTCTTTTCTCATTTTGTCTGAATAGTAGTCTAAGTTACTTGTCTTATTTACTTTTTTCATTGCTGGAACAAAATACCTGACACTCACAGATTAGAGGAGGAAAGGTTTATTTAGCTCACAGTTTGTAGAGGTTTGAGTCCATAGTCAACAGGCTCCAAGGCAGGTGTATCATGGCAGAGGGGCATTGCAGAGGAGAAGCAGTGCATGGCAGAGCTGACAGGAGGCAGAAAGCAGCAGCCTTTCTTTGGTTGCCCTTTTTTATTCTGTCCATAGTGTTATAAATTCATAAAGCAGTTCTTACAATTTCGTTTTTCAGTTTCAGTTACCTGTGGTTTCAACCATGGTCTGAAAATACTAAATGGAAAATTACAGAAATAAATAATTCCTAAATAATTCCTAAGTCTTAAAAAATGTCTATTATAGTGTAATGTTATGGTTCTTTTGTTTTATTACTGCTTTTAACCGCTTACATATATATATATATATATATATATATGTGTGTGTGTGTGTGTGTATGTATGTATTTATGTAAATATATATGTATGTATTTCTTTTTGGGGGTGGGGTGGTACCAGGAATCAAACTCACAACCTCACGCTTCCTAGGCAGGCGCTGTACGCTGACCTAAATCCCTGGCCCCTATATATGTTAAATTTGATCATAGATGTGTATATGTAGGAAAAATAATATATAAAAGGTTTGGTACTAGCCATGGTTTCAGGCAGCCAGTAGGACTCTTGGAATATATTCCTCACATAAAGGGAGACTGCCTAAAAGTTGTGAATTTTTCTACACATGAAGTGTACCTTAACCTAATTTCAACAAAGAAAGGAAAACAAAACCTATTTTTTAATTAGTGGATTACTTTGGTTCTATTAGATAAGCTAAGATTAAAGGTCCAAAATCAAATTATGGTTGCTAAATATTTTTTGTCACACTCATAGTAAAAAAGAACGTGTGAAAGTTACACACATTCAGAAAATATGCTCTGTTTTTAGACCTTTAGGCTAATGTTCATTTCAAACCTGTGACACATTTTTGATAAGAGTTTGGCAAACTTTCTTGCTTTTTTTTTTTCGCGGCACCTGGGATCAAACTCACAGCCTCGTGCCTGCCAGACAGGCGCTTAAGCCACTGACCCAAACTCCCAGCCCTAGTTTTTTTGAGGCAGGGTCACACTATGTAGCTCAGGTCGGCTTTGTGCTCATGTTGTAGCCCAAGCTGGCCTCGAACTCACAGTGATCCTCCTGTCTCAGCCTCCCGAGTGCTGGGATTAAAGGCGTGCACCACCACGCCCGGCTCTGGCAAACTTTCTTGATAAAGATTTGGATTCTAAATATGTTAGTCTTGAAAATCTACATGGTCTCTGTCACAACTCCTTGCTCAATTCTGTCACTGTAACAAGGAAATAGCCATGAAAGATAGATAAACACATACATATGTCCATATTTTAGTGACATTTTCCTTACATAATAAGTATTACAGGCCGTAAATTGCTGCCTCTGCTTTTAGATACTTACAAAGGCACAGAACAGTTACTAAAGCTAAAATTGATGTAACGAAAGTGTTTTTTTTAAATATGACAATTTTCTTGTTAGGAATTAAACATGGGCCAGCGATGTTCAGATACAAGAGGAATTGTCTTTGAAGATGTAAAAGTGCCTAAAGAAAATGTTTTAATTGGTGAAGGAGCTGGTTTCAAAATTGCAATGGGAGCTTTTGATAGAACTAGATCTACAGTAAGTAATAGGAACTGATAATCTTTATAGATTTTTCATCTATTACATTAAATAATTTGTTTTATTTTGACATTATATGCTTGTGTTTTTAAATATCTGCTTATTTTAGTAAGGGTGGAGAAGAGATAGTATTACTTTTATGTTTATAATTCTTTTATTTATTTATTTATTTTTTTTTGCGGCACCGGGGATTGAACTCACAACTTTGCACTTGCCAGGGCCGGCGCTTAAGGCACTGAGCCAAACTCCCGGCCCTGGTTTTTTGAGGCAGGGTTGCACTGTGTAGCTCAGGCCGACCTTGCGCTGGCGTTGTAGCCCTAGCCGGCCTCGAACTCACAACGCTCCGCCTACCTCAGCCTCCTGAGTGCTGGGATTAAAGGCGTGCGCCACCACGCCCGGCTATGTTTATAATTCTTTTTGCTGCTCATTATAGAAACAATTTTAGCAAATGCAAAATCTAGTTTCTGCTAGATCTACAGAGAGCAGTGTACACTTAATTTCATCATTCCTGTTAACTATGTACTCATTTTTTATTTCTTCACTCATTCTGAGTATTTCCCCTAGGAAGTTTTCTATTGTTAAACAGACAAGTGACTTTGCTAGGCTGTGATTTTGTGTCTGTCAATACCATTTTTCCCCTGCAATGCTAGGGATCAAACCCAGGACCTCAGATATGCGAAGCACGCATTTACCACTGATCTACATCTCAGCCCCTGCCCTTTCCTTTAATTTATAGATATATATTTCAGTGCTTGTCTTGCTTCAAGCTATAGATTATTTTCCCATTATATAATCCTTAGTTTTGAATCTTAGGGAGATAACTATTTACTGTATATTTTAAAGATAACACAAACTTTTGCTTATAAAATGTTAAAATCCTAGGTGGCAGCTGCTGCAGTTGGATTAGCACAAAGAGCTTTGGATGAAGCTAGCAAGTACGCTCTAGAAAGGAAAACTTTTGGAAAGCTACTGGTAGAGGTAATTTTAATATTGTGCTTGTTTTATTTACTCATTTTCATCAAAATATTTAGAAATTATTCTTAAAATATGAAATATTAACTGTTCTGTCCCCTGTAACTCACTGAACCTCCTATGTTGGTGAAAGACCAGTTTGTTTTTAATTTCCAATCAGTCGTGGACCATTACTTTTTAAACATGTTAACCTAAGTTGAATGACAGGCTGACTCTCCCAAAGAGTTTGAGACTAGCAAGTGACTGCAATTTGGGTATATATCCTGGGGCAGATCATAGGCATATCTGAGGGAGGTGGGGCAAAGGGAAACTTGTAAAGACAAAAGAAAGTCTGTGTAAGTGTTTTTGAAACAAATACCACTAGTTATAGGGGCTTATGGTCTCTGATGGAAAAAGATATTGCAGGGTTGTGAGATAGGTTGTAAGAACAATCTATCTTTTAGGGGATATTTGAGACCAAATCATAATCAGTATCTGTTTATACTTTTTGAGTTTGAACTGATTTTAACTATTCAAAAAATCAAGTGAAGTTAAAAGAAAAACAACTTTGAAAGAACCCTTGGTTTAGAAATCTACAGTGAAGCCAGGAATGGTGGCACACACCTGTAATTCCAGCACTTGGAAGACTGAGGCAGGAGGATCATTGAGAGTTCAAGACCAGCCTGGGCTACAAAGAGAGGTCAAGGCCAGCCTAAACTGCATAGTGATACCCTGTCTCAAAGAGACGGAAAGAAAAGAAAAGAATTCTACAGTGATTAAAACAGCATGATACTGGCACAAAAACAGAAATGTGAATCAGTGGAATAGAACAGAGGAAGCAGAAACAGTCTCACACAGATTCAACTGTATGATCTTCAAACACTGGAGAAAACGTAGTCTCTAGTAAATGGTGCCGGGAAAATTGAATCTCTACATGCAGAAAACTGAGTCTCGACCCGTATATCTCACCATGTACTAAACTAAAATCAAAACAGATCAGATATCTAAATTTAAAGCAGAATCAATGTACTGAAAGGTAAAATAGATAAGGCTTTTGAAGACAATTATAGGCGAAGACTTTCTGAACCAAACCCCAATGACATAAGAAATAATACTGAGAACGATCAGATGGGATCTTATCAAATTTAAAACTCAAAAAATTAGATCCCCAAAATAAAAGACACAATAAAAAAACCAGCAACTGAAATGAACAGACATTTCTGAGAAGTACAGATAGCCAATAAATACCTGAAAAAAAGTTCAACATCACTGACCATTAGAGAAGTACAAATTAAAACAACACTGAACTTCTATCTTACTCCAGAAAGAGTGTCTATCATCAAACATAAAATAATAAAAGATACTGATGAGGCTGTGAGGGAAAAAAGGAACCCTTTTGCATAATGTTGGTGGGAATGTAAACTAGTGTAGTCAACCAGTATGGAGACTCCTCAGAAAACTACAAAAAGAAATTCTGTTCAACACAGCTATTCATTTTCCAGGAATACTCCCAGACAAGTTAAAGTCATCATGTTAAAGTGATATATGCATACCTACGTTTATAGCACACAATTTATTACAGCTGGATCTTAGAAATAGTGTGTATTCCCATCAATATAAAGAAAATGTATTATGTATACACAGTGGAGTACTGCTCTCCTTTATAAAGAATAAACTTGAGGCATTTGTAGGTAAATGAATGCACCTTGAGACTATAACGTTAAATAAGTCAGACACATAAGTTTAAATATTGTATTGTTAAAAAAATTGTCTTTCTCTTATGTGAGAAATCCAACATATAAATAATGAACAAAATAAAAGATAGATAATAGAAGTAGGGAGATCTTTTTCAAATGGGAAAGGAAGCAAGAGATGGGGGAGGGGGAGGAAGGCAAAAAGGGTTTAAAAAAAGACAATTAGACAATTAAAGAAAAAGTTGCAAAAAGATCTTTTCAAATGAGAGGGGAACAAGAGTTGGATATGTACATGTGCAAACTCCCAATGATAAATGTAATCATGTACTGTAAACATGTGTTAATAAAATGTTTTTGTAAATCCTTGGAAAAGCACATGTTGGAGGCAAGTAGAAATAAGGGAGGACGTTACCCTCCCTGTTCCACGTGAGAGTTACTCACTCTGGTCAGCTATGCCTCCTGTAAGACCTAATTACTGTGCTGGTCTCCAGCACCTTATCACATTCAAAACCAGTACAGTCAGGTTTATGTTACCAAATATAGTGTATGTATGAAGTTGAGCAGCTCTACTTTTTTTTGTGGCCTCTGGTTCATATTAGTATGTATTCAGCCATAGTATTTGTGGCTATTTATATAATATCTGTGTCATCAGATCCATTTTGATACAGCTTCCTGTATGAAGTGAGTTTCTAATCAACTTAACATGGTTTCTAAATATCTATAAGACTGCTTTTTTATTTATAATTCATTCATTCACACATTGGCACTAGGTATTGAACCCAGCACCTTTGCAATGACCTGCATCCACAACCTTTTAAATTTATTCTGAGACAGGGTCTTGCTAAGTTGCTGTTGTAGTCGGGGGTTACAGAGAGAACAACTGCATACAGGACACAGAGTTTCTAATACTGTTTTATGATAGTCACCCAGAGTTAAACACAAAGAAGTGCACGAAAATCTGTCCACAACACTAAGACCCAGAATATTTAGCTGAGGGCCTGGATCCCACAGCAACGTCGTGCATGAGTCCCACTAGAGACCCAAAACACATGACAATGCCTCCCACAGTTCTAACTGGGAATCTAAGAGCCCACAATAAGGACTCACGCCAGACTATTTTACAGTTCTGTGCCAGGAAGGCCAAAGGTCAGCGGTGGATCTAGAAAGTCTATGCCAGCGGGGTGAAGGAGCTGTGCAGTGGGTTGAGGGTTCTACATGGGAGCCGAGAAGTCACGCACAAAAGAAGCGGGGCTGCCCTGAAGAGTACCACAGCCATCCTCAGCGGCAACGAGGTCCTGTGCTCCTCTGATGATGTGAAGAGTTGAGCACAGGTCAGGAAGCCCAGCGTGACAAGCTTCTCCAGCACACAGCTTCCCCTCTGGAGCCAGGAAGCGATGCACAATGTGAGGAGCAGGGCTCCCCCAAGGTGAACCACAGCCACTCATTGATGAGGTCCTGAGCTCCTCCGATGACAATGGCTGAATCCATATTGAAGAAGCCAGCATGACACGCACCTCCAGGAGAACCATCGGCTCGAAACAGCAACTCTTGAAAGAACCCACAATGCCTCACTCTTCTTCTCCACATCTCTATTTATGCTGATAACTTTCTTCGGGTGGGCCATCTTTACTCAACACCAGCTGAATCAATTCAGCTGGTGCTAAGTTGACCACCAGTTTTTAATCCGTAACAGTTGCCGAGTTGCCTAAGCTGAAATTGAACTTGCCATCATCCTGCCTCAGTCTCCCAGAGTGCTGGTAGCACAGGTATGCACCACATGTCTAGCTAGTGTGAATCATTTTAAGGCACATGGACCATTATATTGTGAAAAAATTTATAATAGTATAAATTAAGTAATAAAATCCATAATCCTTCCATCCAGATAATTACAATGAATATTTTGTTGTATTCTTTTTTCCGTAAGTATATTTTTCCAAAGTTATAACCATACTGTATATTGGAAAATTCTTTATAATAATACATGGTGAACATATTTTCATCGTGTAACACATTTTAACTATATAAATCATAAACACTTACCATTTCTTACTGGAAGTATTTGTGTGTCCTGTTTAATTTCGTGCCTCTGGAGCAGTGATGGCAAACCTTTTCGAGCTTTTGGTAATACAGACAGCCCGCTGTGCTGCATGTGCCATAGATTCACTACCATTGCTCTAGCGGTGAAAAAGCATCTTATCAATATCTGACACATTGCCTTTTTTGTTTTAAGAAAGCCCAGCAGACACCAGAAGGACACATTTTTATTATATTTGTCTTCCAAGTGCATAATTTCATTTCTATTTTAAGAAAACATTAGATAAACCCAATTGAGGGACATTCTACAAAAGATGATCAATTAATATTCTTTAAAGGAGCAAAGGTCATGAAAGATAAGAAAGACTGAGGAAGAAGCCTGGGAGAGACTGTGAAGAAATGAGTAGATTCTGTGTATGATCTTGGAGCAGAAAGGATATTAGTGGAAACCTTGGCCAAGTCTGTATTTTAGTTGATAAAATGTACCAATAGGAGTGCCTTGTCCTTGATTATTGTCCCATGGTTGTGTAATTTGTTAGCTTTAGAGGAAGCTTTTCTGCTAATCTAAAATTAGTTCAAAATAAAATTTTAAAAAAATAGTCCTAAGAGCTGGTCATGGTGGCACACACCTGTAATCCCAGGTCTCAAGAGCCTGAGGTAGGAGGATCACTGCCAGTTTGAGGCCAGCCTGGGCCACATAGTGAGTTCAAGTCCAGCCTAAACTACATGGTGAGACTCTGTTTCAACACCCCTGTAGAACAAAAAAGTCCTGGAAGAAAAACTTCTAAATTGTGTCATTAGACACTCTTAATCTGTTTCTTTCTAATTCTAGCACCAAGGAGTATCATTTTTGCTGGCAGAAATGGCAATGAAAGTTACGCTAGCCAGATTAAGTTACCAGAGAGCAGCTTGGGAAGTTGATGCTGGTCACCGAAATACCTTTTATGCTTCTATTGCAAAGGCATTTGCTGGAGATATTGCAAATCAAGTAGCTTCTGATGCTGTGCAGATTTTTGGAGGCAATGGATTTAATTCAGAATATCCAGTGGAAAAATTAATGAGGGATGCCAAGATCTATCAGGTAAACTTAAAATAGACTTTTGATTATTAGAATACTCATAAATAACAGTTGATTTCTGATTATTTAGGGATTGTATGCTGCTAGAATAATAGATGACTGTCATAGATGACTGTGAGCCAGTTTTTGGAACTGGCACATGAAAGGATGTTATTTTTTCAAGTGTGGCCCACCTGTAATCCTGGCACTAGAGAGGCTGATGAGGCAGGAGAATCACCAAGGTTTCAAGGCCAGCCTGAACTACATAGCAAGACCCTGTCTCAAAACAAAACAAAACTACAATAACAAAGAATGTTATTTTTGTCCAAGTTTAGGTCATAAAAGGGAGTAGTCCACAAAGTGAGAGGTACAGACATGTATCATATGTCTGGATCAACCTCCTTTGAGTTTTAACATTCTAGTAAATTGTAGCCCACATTTTGCACTCCAAAAAGTGTGCGTGCCACTTGAAATTACTTTGTTTTGAATGTTGCCTGACAGCTCTTCATTTCATTGAAATCATAGAGCTGGGCATGGTTACGCACGCCTTTGATCCCAGCACTCAGGAGGCTGAGGTAGGAGGAGCTTTGTGAGTTCATGGCTGGTTTGGGTTACAGCGTGAGCACAAGGCTGGCCTGAACTACATAGTGCGACCCTGTGTCAAAAAACTGGGGCTGGGAGTTTGGCTCAGTGACTTAAGCACCTGTCTGGCAGGCATGAGGTTGTGAGTTCGATCCCTGGTGCCACCAAAAAAAAAAAACCCAAAAAACTACAATGGAACTTTACACTGTTATCCAAACTATTGAATAAGTCAAGCTGTCTGTGTGCAGTAGATATTTAATCTCCCTTTGTATTTTTCTTGCAGATTTATGAAGGTACTGCACAAATTCAAAGGCTTATTATAGCTCGTGAACATATTGGCAAGTATAAAAGTTAAGAAATTACTGTAGAGGTTACAAAACATGATGATGCATTATAAATGAGAGATTGCAAAATGTACATAATCCTTGAACAAGACTACTTATGCTTCAGAAAAGAAAAAGGGCTTTAACATTGTTCTGATGTTTATATAAATCTATGAAGTTGATTCGAATAGTAGTTTGTACTTTTGTACAAACGCAGTGATTTTCCTTTTTTCAGACAGATTTGGTTTCATTAAAAGTATGTGTTGTCCTTAGTACCACTATCCTTCAGTGATCCTAACCTAGAAAAATAATTGTGTCATTTGTATCTCTTAAAATAACAGTAATATCTTAGAATTCTGATAAGCTTCCAGTGACAGAAATTGAGCTTATCAAGAATTTAGAGAATGTTCCAAAATTTACATTTAGAAAACATTGTAGGATTTGGATACTATCAAACAATTTACCAAAGACTTTGTAGACTTAGTGGTATTATTGTATCAAGGAAATTTATTTTATAATTTGGAATGAATTTTCTTTTAGTTTTACACAGTAAAACAATTTCTTGAAAATTATACTATTGAGTCCACATTTCATTTGCCTTATTTTCAAACAGTAAAGCTTACCTTAAATTATTTTTGTATGACTCTGTTGGCCACTGGGTAACCTTTGATTCTATTATATACAGTAGACATTTTCATTCTGAAAAGGAATTTAAATAAAATTATTTGTCATTGCTTAATAGTGTGCCTTTGTATATTTTTTCCATGAATTTTTATTATTTCATGTATTTTCTCTTACGAAAAGCAGACTGTGTTTTGATTTTGAACTACATAAACTTATCTGCTCCTTTTTTACTATATTATTAAAATCCTCAGAAAATATAAATGCGAAATAATTAAGAACCAAAACTTGTGAATTTTTTTTTTTTTTTTTTTTTTTTTTTTTTTTTTTTTTTTTTTTTTTTTTGCGGCACCAGGGTTTGAACTCACAGCCACAGAGCCAAACTCCCAGCCTCGAACTCACAACGCTCCACCTACCTCAGCCTTCCGAGTGCTGGGATTAAAGGCGTGCGCCACCACGCCCGGCTAAAACTTGTGAATTTAATGATTCTTTATAGCTCAAAATACTAAATACCACAGAACTACTAGTTTGTTTTCTGACACTACTTGTGATTCTTCATCCTTGTTGTAAACTGTGGGCTACATTTCAGTTCTGTCCTGACAGGACCCAGTGCTAGGCTGACTCCCCAGTCTGCACTTGCTGCAGAGCCTGTCTGAGTCCCAGGCTTTGAATACAATTGTTAAATGAAGCTCAAACTGGCCTTGAACTCAAAATCCTTATGCCTCAGCCTAAGGTAGAACTAACCCTAAAAGAAACTTTATCCTTTGCAGAATAATAGGTATGTCTGTGGGTGTAATGTATGCAACATAAGCAAAGGAGACATAGCACTGAACAAGCAAAACACTGTATTTATGTAAACCACATGTGTAGGGTTTTGTGTGTGTGTGTGTGTGTGTGTGTGTGTGTGTGTGTGTGTGTGTTTTGGGTTTTTTTTTTTTTTTTTGGTACTAGAGATCTAATCTAGGAGCATTCTACCACTGAGCTGCATCCCCAGCCTGCCTGCTTGTTCGCTTTCTTTCTGTCTGTCTGTCTTTTCTTCTCTCTCTCTCTCTCTCTGTCTTGCATTCATTTTAAGACAGGGTCTCACTGAGTTGCCTAAGCTAGCCTTATGATCCTCCTTCCTTATCTTCCTACTCTGGAGAGCTGGGATTACAGGCATGTGCCGCCATGCCCGGCTCACATGGATCATTTTAAATTTTCTAACAGTCACATTAGAAAAAAGGTATGCAGGTGACATCAGTTTTAAGAATACATTTCATATAGCCCAATGTAACATAAGGTCGTTTCAACAATATATACTTTTAAATGGTTAATATTTTATATTCCCTTTTTTTCCCCTAAGTTTTCTTTTTGCACCGGGTATTGAACTCACAACCTTGCGCCTGCCGGGGCAGGCGCTTAAGCCACTGAGCCAAACTCCCAGCCCTGGTTTTTTGATGCAGGGTCGCACTATGTAGCTCAGGCCGGCCTTGCACTTGCATTGTAGCCCAAACCGGCCTTGAACCCACAATGCTCCACCTACCTCAGCCTCCCGAGTGCTGGGATTAAAGGCGTGCACCACCACGCCCAGCTTCCCCTAAGTTTTCAATAGAATGTGTATTTGGAGCATATTTCAATTCAGACAGGCCACAATTGTAGTGTGTCATGTGACTCTCTTAGGCATCTCAGGTTAACAGAGAAAGATAAACATGTAAATCAGTATTAGTGTTTTGTAGGTACCTATCTTTGGAAAGGGGATATTTTTTGTTCTTTGAAGAGACAAATTATATCAAACTTCAAACCTATCAGAATATTCAGTTAAAAGTAATTGTTGTTATTTTATGGTGCTGGAGATCAAAGTCAGGGCCTTGTATGCTCTACCCAGCTTACATGTCTCAATATCTAACAGTTACAGCACGTGCTGGCAAACTACGTTCCACCTTCCAGCTTTCCTAGATACATATTCATGACAACCAGAAGCCAAGTTCAAATTTAGACTGACTAGAATTCTTAAGAGTCCCACACTAGAAAACTGCAAAGTAGAAACAGCCGTTTTGGCATGTCCCCATCTTGTCCCACTCCTGCCTCCTGTGTCACAGCGGGTTGTAAGCCTATATCTATGGACATCTCAGACTATACACATGGAAGCTCTTCAGATACCCAACTTAGAGCAGTGTCTTGGCTAACCTTTGTGGAAGTGAAATTCGGAGCCATTTGGGCAGGAAACCCGAGAGTAGACTCGGGATTTCTTCAAATAGGATCCAGAGCAGAGGAGGGGGACCCTGGGGAGGGATGTCCACTTTGCTCCAGGGACTCCTTGCCATGTGTGGGGAAATGTTGGCTGCAAGAGGACCAGAGCAGATCCCTCTCTGGATGGAGCCCAGGCCAGGAATCCACGTTTCCTGAGTCCAAGAGTGGTATGGGGAGAAATAATAATAACAGATTTTCAGGACTGATGAAAGGAATTCACAAATACAGGATATTCATCAAGTACCTAGTAAAAGAAAGAAAAATAACTGCACAATTAGGCACAACTTCATGTAATTACCCAAGCCAGAACATAAAGAAAATATCTTAAGAGCAGCCAAAGAGAAAAGAAAAATCACGCAGAAAGTAAAAACAACATTGACAGCTGTCTTCTCAATAGCACACATGTATTATCTTTCAATGGCAACTGTCAACCAAGATTAGGAACACAAGTTCTTTGAAGAATCATCTGTGATGAAATAAAGGCACTCTCAGATAAAACACATGAGAGTTTACGACTAGCAATCATTACAGGAAGAAAAAATGACCCCAGAAGGATAATGTGATATACAAGAGAAAATAGTTATTAAGTGAATTAATGAACTTGTAGGTAAAAAATTGGCCCACATTGATGATGATAAAATAATGTTTATGTTAAGACAGTAAACTAAAATACTAGAAAAAAAGTTAAAAGGAGGGTGACTGAAGTGTCGTAGTGTTTTTATGTTGTTGAGTTTGAGCCCCTGTACCAAAAAAAAAAAAAAAAAAATCCCAATTTTAAAGGGGAAAAATCATCAGAATTATAGATAATGAAATCCACAATCATACTATAATCAATCAAGAGAGCCCACTTTTCGTTATGTCAGTAATGCTCTTCCAATTTGTAAAATAACACTTTTCAGGATGCCAATTATCTTCTAATAAGTGGTCAAAAACACAAGTGTAAAAGACAAGAATACGCAAATGAAAATAGCTAGCATCTTGGAATGCTATAGGAAGTTCCTAAGTGCGTTTTTAAAAGTAACTTTCAAATATTTTAGTTACTGTGTTAGCACTTTCTCATGGGCAAAGGAAACACAAAAGTGGCGTGAACATCCCCTTACACTAAAAATGCTTATTCAGAACACTTAGTACTCGCAAACAGGCATTCTACTAATTCACCGCTACTTTCCGTCTCTAAAGTACAAAGTGTCTACAAACTATTTTTTAACAGCATTCGGAAATTTACATGTTACTTAAAATTGATTTCGTTAAGAAAGAAGGATTGGAAATCCAGAAATTGGGCGCAGGCAGCGAGGACACCTATAAGAAACCCTAAGGGTCCTGCTTCGCCCGTCAGGCGAGAGTGTGGTCAGCTATGTCGGGCGTGGAAGGGGCCTGAGGAGGGGCGTTTGCGCAGGCGCGCGGCTCCTAACTCTACAGGGAAACTCGCGGGCTTCTGTCTCTTTTGGCTCTCCGACATGGTGAGTGCGGGTTGTCCTCTCGGAACTCTCCGACTGGGTATGGAAGAGACAAGGTGGTGTGCTGTTGAGCACCTTACTTGCCATACGGTTGTCTGCCGTGTATTAGAGAGGGACTAAGACGCGAGCCTTGGAAGGCTTCTGAGACCTCGGAGGATGTATTACTCAGCGCTTCCTGCAGAGCTCGCCCGCTCAGTTGCCGTTTCTAATTTTATCTAGGCGTCTTCCCTTTGGGCGGGCCTCCGAGGATTCAGCGGTCCGATTTCTTAATCCTAAAAAGCCGAGGCTGATTCGTTACTTTCTTCCCCCCATTCTATATATGTATAGTTTTATATATTTTCCAAACATTTGAGTTTTAGCTCAAGGAAATCCTAAAATCATTAGTAGAAGCGTCTCACTTGAAGTCCTTGTAAATTTTAAATTGGATCCCAAGAAATTTGCTGCTCGGTCATATTTGTTAATCGTGAGGACCTATTTATTGACTGCTGTGTACTCTTGGTCATGAAGATGCAGGTGCACGGGTGCCCAAACTGGGGACTTGTTGCAAGCATAGCGTCTCTGGTTAGAGGTGAATATGGGAGCTAAGAGGACTGCTTACTGGTGATAGGAATAATTTAGAGGGGAGCATAGAAGGTCCCTTGGAACCTGGTTTTGAATAAGCCAGAATTTATCCGCAGATTTCGGTTAGTCAGACTTAAAAAAAAAATTTCCTGTTTCATGTATTGTACGACATGTTAATTTATTGGTGGGCTTTGATACTTTATGGCGTTTATTTAACTGACTGAAAGGATAAGTAACAAATGCAGGTGGTAATTTTTGGGTCAGTGATGAGATGGCATGTATTCTGAATCTAAAGTTGATTATTACTACTTTAGCTCTAGAATTACTCTGAGACCTGAAAACTACCCGAATTGCGGTTATTAGTGCTTTAAACCGCGTTTTTTCCTCTGTGTATTGAATACATGCTAAGAAGCAGGACATAAAATGTGGATAAATCACATCTTTTTATTTTGAAAGGGCACACCGCAGAAGGACGTTACTATCAAGTCTGATGCACCTGACACCCTTTTACTGGGGAAACATGCAGATTATATTGCATCTTATGGCTCCAAGAAAGATGATTATGTATGTACGATTTTATGTTAAAAAGCTTTACATAAAAAGGTCTGGCAGATACAAGCAGTAGGGCAATATATATGTACCGATCTTACCGGTAATGGGAAGCATTGCCAGAGTGGGTAGATGAGAATTTTGAGATACAAAACTGGTTCTTGTCTTTGTAGTTGGGGTAATACCTTCAAGGTCAATGATGTATTGGCATGTATTATCTGATTTACTGCTGATGTGTAATAACACTTTAGCTCTAGAATTACGCTGAGACCTTGAAATGATTTTACCTGAAGTTTTAATACTTAATAGCTTTCTTTTCTGGGAGAGTCTTAGATGATTTTGTTTGACTCATTTTTCCTCTGGCATTTGGTGGATACTAAGCCCTGTTTATAGTAATGTCAGCTGTAGATACCACTGCTAAGTTTGTAACTTTGAAACGTATCTCTTGTCAAAAATTCAAATTAACCCAACTTAAGAAATTACTATTTTAGGAATACTGCATGTCTGAGTACTTGAGAATGAGTGGCATCTATTGGGGTTTGACAGTAATGGATCTCATGGGACAACTTGATCGCATGAATAAAGAAGAAATTCTGACATTTATTAAATCGTGCCAACATGAGTGTGGTGGAATAAGTGCTAGCATTGGGCATGATCCTCATCTTCTGTACACTCTTAGTGCTGTCCAGGTAAATAATTAAAATTCTGTCTTGATACTGTATTTTCTGAGAGTGAGGAGTTGAACTTAGGAAGAGGACAAAATAAATTTTGTTGATCAAGTCTGTTCTGCAAGGTCAGTGATGTGATGGCATGTATTAGCTGAATGTGCAGTTGATGTGAATTCTAAAATTACCCTGAGACCTTGGAGAACTGTTTTTATCTTTGCTATATGAGACTTTGAAGTAACCAGTTTTATTTTGATATTAATGGATATACACAATGTGGTTTAAAATTGAAGCATTTTAGGATGCCAAGTCAGTTTATATGTAGAGGAATGCTTTATAGTTAAATGTTTGGAAGTGTTGCTAAAATTTATAGTTTGATCAAATAACAGTATAGTCTGCATATCTGAGAATAGTTGACGTTAGACTAAAGTGTTTCCTTGAACAAGTTAGCATAGCAACAGAATGAACTTGAAAGGTTATTTACTGAATTATTTGTCTTTCATATTACAGATTCTTACTCTGTATGACAGTATTAATGTTATTGACGTAAATAAAGTTGTGGAATATGTTCAAAGTCTACAGAAAGAAGATGGCTCCTTTGCTGGAGATATTTGGGGTAATGTCAGATTTAGTCCTTGCTACCTTGAATTCAATATTAAAATGTCCTGGCCTTTGTAGTGACCAGTTGATGAGGAGATTTAAGTTTTTCATCTTTTCAGGTCCCACTAAGCAGCTGGTCTAACTGGAGTTAATGCCCCAGCATGCTCTGTGGTAGTTATAGCAGCATACAGGAGCACTGGAACAGAGGGGGCCAATCTAAAACATACGGTAGGTGAAATATTTTCCCCAGTATTGGGTAGAAACATGCTAAAAGGGAAAAACAAAAAATTTTTACAAAATTACTATTTGAATGGAGGGAGTGGCTCAGATTTTATTTGATAAATGTAGATAATCTCTGCTTTAGGGCTGAACACAGTACAGGCCAGAGAGACCAGCTGCTTCATGGGATGTGAAAATCTACTTTTGTAAAATAGGGTAAGTTTATTTGTATTATTAGAAATTCACTAGTCTTTCACTTCTGTTTCTTTAACTTCCTGATACTCTTGTAAGCAATTTGAGATTATTTGCTATTATCTTTGACAGTTTTCTGTTAGTTTCCTTAGAGATGAATGCATTTAATGTAAGATTGAGCTTTCCTGCTGACCACCTAATGTAAAAGTTAAGAATTCTTGGAAATTGAATGTGGTATTTGCGTAAATTTTTGGGGAACTAGAACTATGAATAATCAGACCCCTCTGGTAACGTGTATGTCAACACTTTTTTAGGAGAAATTGATACAAGATTCTCTTTTTGTGCGGTGGCTACTTTGGCTCTTTTGGTAAGCTTTGATAAATACTACATTGAAATGATTCATCATCCATGAATACTCTGGAATTTTAGTGCTTTTTTTTCCCCTTCTGTTTAATATAGGGGAAGCTTGATGCTATTAATGTGGAAAAGGCAATTGAATTTGTCTTATCCTGTATGAACTTTGATGGTGGATTTGGTTGCAGACCAGGTTCTGAATCTCATGCTGGACAGGTAATTTATTAGTGCCAATTAAAATATAACATTTTCTATAGAGATTATCAGTGTAGTAAAGTGGTGTGTTTGTAGTAAATTTCACTGTTTGTGGGATATTACCTAAAAATTGTTGAATCCCTCCTTCAGGAAAGTGGTGTTTTTTTTTTTTTTTTTTTTGTCAGTACTGGGAATCAAACTCACAACCTCGTGCCTGCCAAGTGGGTACTTGAGCCAAACTTCCGGCCCTATTTTTTTTGAGGCAGGGTCGCACTGTGTAGTTTAGGCTGGCCTTGCTCATGTTGTAGCCTAAGCCAGCCTCAAACTCAAAATGCTCCCCTACTTCAGCCTCCTAGGTGCTGGGAGGAAAGTGTTTTTATAATAGTTTATTCTAGGTAGGTGCATTACCCTGTTAGGTACCTCTGACCCAAGCAAACAAAAGTAAGGTGATGGTTATGAAAATACCTTTGGGGGAGGCAGCCGAACCCAGGACCCCCCACATCATGTTCGGCCGCGGTTTGACACCACTGAGCCACATCCTACTCCTCTGTTGATGTTTATTTATGTAGGTGAAATCATTCTGGCCTTGTCTAGCTGTGAGTAAGCAGATCTTGGTGTCAGAGACCATTATATATAGAGAGATTCTGACAGTGTTTAAATACAAAATAGAATTTTAGTAATTGAGTAGTTGTTACCACCTTTACTTTCAAGAAATTATACACATGTACTTTATATCTGTAATTTTAGATCTATTGTTGCACAGGATTCCTGGCTATTACTAGTCAGTTACATCAAGTGAATTCTGATTTACTTGGTTGGTGGCTTTGTGAACGACAATTGCCCTCAGGTGGACTCAATGGAAGACCAGAGAAGGTATTGTTTCCCAAGCTGTGCTCTATAACACTTAGCTTTCTAACCTTTGGTGGTTACTACCTTATTTTCACATTCCGTTATTGTTCTTGTAAATTGAATTTTTTTCTTCCCTCTATGAAGGGTTCCAAAATGTCAGCTCTAAGAAAAAAGTAGAACCTCCCTGGTTGAAGCGGTTGTGGATTCTGGTGTCCATTTCCAGATGTGCACTACTGGGGAACCCTGGGTGCTCTGTCATTACACCCTCTTTCCCAGCCCTGTTTTTTGTTTGAGCCTAAAGTTTCCCAGTTTGGCCTTGTATTTTTCAGACATTGAAATGAAGCTCTTTGCAAACCTTTTTAGTCATGCATTAAAGGCTTGAAAGCTGAAGCTAGTGGCTTTACTTTTACACACACTGTACGTAAACCTTCATGTCTATTATACCTCTGAAAACAATTGATTTTGCCAAATAACAGACTTTTTAAAAAGTTTGACAATTTTTTTAAAAATCCAACAGTTGGTATCTTGTTTTGGGTGTTATTTTCCTTCATGTGCGTCTGTCCCATGAATTGGGACATGATGATACTGTATTTTATCTGAATTTATGTGTCTTTATTTGTAAACTTTGCTTTCTCAGTGTGTACTTTGAGTACCTTAATGTGTAGGGAAGTGCCCATGTGTGGTGTCTGGATAGGATTTGATTTTTTAAAATCCTGTGGAACTGTCAGTTGCTTTAATGTGCTTATGAATTTTTTAGGACTCATTAAGATGAAGAGCACTAGGCTGTATACTAGGTTGGTATGTACACATGACCACATTGTGAGGTTCCAGGTTCTTGGCAAATTTCAAGTAGATGCTATATGCATTGGAGTAGCACTTGTTGCTGCTTTTAAGACACAGAACATATCCCCACAGATTTCATGAACTGCTGTTACTAACTTCAATTGTAAAGGGCTGAGTTAGGCATTAGAAGGGGGTTGCTAGTCACTGCGTACTTGAAACAGCATGGCCATCTGTGACATGGAGATGGGCGTTCTCTTTGCTAGTTAGTTCTGAGCAAACATCAGATATTTCATGTCAGCCCTTTTCCCTCTCCTGCTATTGGGACGTGAATTATTCATCTTAGGAAAACAAAGGAATAAAATTGTGACAGCACTGGTGACTTTTTTTCCCCTTTCAGTTGCCGGATGTATGCTATTCATGGTGGGTTTTGGCATCCTTGAAGATAATTGGAAGGCTTCATTGGATTGATAGAGAGAAACTGCGTAGTTTTATCTTAGCGTGTCAAGATGAAGAAACTGGAGGTTTTGCAGACAGGCCAGGAGATATGGTAAGTGTGTTTCTGACAAGTTTGAGTAAGTTGGTTTTTTCAGTGATGGGTTACTTTCATGGTTCTAGTGATTTGCAGAAGTAGATGTGGTATACCTGGTGGACACCGCAAGTGTTGCCTTGAAGAGTATTTACCTTAACTTCTATATTAAAATATGAAGAAATTTATCACCTATTTCCAGAAATGTTTAAATACTTATAAATGGGTTTTTTTTTTATAGTTGTCTTCATTTCTTACATTGTAAATCCTTGTGTTTTTCTTAAATAGGTGGACCCTTTTCATACATTATTTGGCATTGCTGGATTGTCACTTCTGGGAGAAGAACAAATTAAACCTGTTAGTCCTGTTTTTTGCATGCCTGAAGAAGTGCTTCAGAGAGTGAATGTTCACCCTGAACTAGTGAGCTAGATTTGTTGATTGATGGTCAAAGAATATGTAGTAGTTTTTGCCATCTCAACATTTCAGTATTTGAAGTGCTTATTGAACCTAAAAATGTCTACTGTTAATATTTTGTATATTGTGTTAAATCCTAATAAATTATATAGTTATACATATTGTAAAATAAAGAACTGTATTGTATTTTCAGCTTTAGATTTTGTGAAGTGCTGTTTTGAGTAGTTTGGTTTATTTTGTACATACATGTATCTTTTATGTCTGCTTTAGCAAACTTACAACCCTCTGCTTTTCTTTCCCATGTGTTCTGTGTTCTATGAAAGTTAATGTAAGTTGGTTTTTGTTAAGAATGTTACTGGTAAAAGCAGATAAATCCCATATATGAATTAAAACCTTTGGTGGCTGAAATACGGGAATAAATTAATAGGTTTGCATATAATTCCTCTGGGTCGGTGACAGTTCAGGTAAATGGCAATGTACCATCTTGGAGTGAATGGCTTTGCAATTTCAGTTTGGAACATTTTATTGGGTGCTAAAGAAGGTGGTCCTCCCAATAATGAAACAGCTGACTGTTGCCACAACAGGGAGTATGCCTAACAAATCAGTGCTTCTGTAGTCTGTTTACCTGTACTAGAAGTTGAATTACAGGGAACTGTAGTTGATCTGTGCTGCACGTCTCACACCCAGTGTCTGATCCCTACCATGCTGGGACAGCCGTAGGGATGCCATTTTGTGAAAATACTGTGGTCACAAGACCTAGACAGGCATAGAAGGTTTTCTGTATTTAAAAATATGAGTGGGTAGAATCTGGTCGGAGACAAAATGCAGTGGGACAAGTGTTTGGAAAGCAACTGCAGTGAGCCGCGTTGAGAGCAGTGGGTTCAGAATGGGGCTGGGAACAGCCCATAGCAGGTTCCGAGGATGAGGGGTGAGGTGCCCGGATGTGGGCGGGGCTGCGCCTGCGCGCCGCCTTCCCGCTCTTTCTGAGGCGCCTATTTCCGGCGTTCGCCTGCTGCTCGCGTGGCCGCTGAGGGCTGAGCAAGGGGAGCCTCCGGAGATGCTGAGGCCGGCCGGCTCGTCCACCACCCCTTCCGCACCGGCGGCGTCTTCCTCGTCGTCGGGAGGGGCGCCCCCACAGGCTCCGCGCCCCTCTCTCAGGCCCCAGGAGATGCCTGTCAGCCGTCCTTCTGCGCGGGCCTCGGCGTCCTCCCTGCCGGGCTCATCCGGGGTCGCGGGTGATCGCAGCGGCAGTAGCAGCGGCGGCTGTCCGGGCTTTTCCGAGAGTTGTGCACCGCCGCCGCCAGGCAAGGGCGGGGACAGGGCTGGAGGCGGTGCCCCCTCAGCCGCCAACTGCAGCCGTGGAAACGTGGAGACGGGGAGGCGGGACGGTCACGGAAATTCCGCCATGACTTCCGGTGGGGGCCGGAAGGGTGTTGAGGGCTGGGCGAGGGGAAGGCTGCCAGCGAGGTGGTGGCCGCCTAGTTCCCGAGGTCGTAACCCCCGACCACTACCCTCTCTTGTAGTTTGTGCCAGGGTTTCCTGTTGGAAGTAGTGAGCTAAGCAGTACTTGCTGAATTTGAGTCCTCAAGTCCTAGGTCCTATGAAAATAGATTGAGCATTATGTCTGATCCAGGTGAACTATTGAGTTCTTCAAACCGGGTGTGGTGGTGCACGTTTGTATTCCCAGCACTCTGGGTGGCTGAGGCAGAGGAGTATCAGGTTCAAACCCAGCCTGGCCGACCTAGTGAGACCCTGTGTCCAAAAAAAGGGCTGAGGATGGAGTTTAGTGCTAAGGTCCTGGGTTCAACCCCATGAACTTTCAACTTGAGTTCATTTTAACTAAAAGCTGGGCATGCACACCTGTCATCTCAGCTCTTGGAGGCTGAGGCAGGAAGACTTATGACTTCAAGGTCAGCCTGGGCTAGTGAGAACCTCTCTCAAGTAAATGTAAATGAAAAATTACACTGTATACTGAAAATTAGACAGTCAAGTGATTGAGATAAGAGAAGCAGACCAGAGAGATGCAGAGGGATGAATTTGAGCATAATGAAGGAGGTATCTGTCCATCTGTCCATGGAAACGTTAAGAAGTCAGTAGGAAATAGAAAGGTAAAACTGAAATAGGTATTTGGGAATATAGATGAGATCTGAGCTCTGCATCGCAATTGTGTGTGAAAAGGTGGTGGTGCTTTAGCCATAAAAGGGGAGTAACAGGATATACAGTACATAATTCTGTCCTTTCCCATCTCTGGGTCATTGCAGACACTGGTAATTTTATGTCTGACATCACATCAAACTGGTAGGTGTTCGTCCTTCTTTCAAGCTTACTTGGAATACTGATATAGGAAAAATGATCCCAGACCTCCAAATGATATGGGGGAACGAAACTCTCAACCTACTAAACGTCCGGCGCGAGTTCGTGTTCTCTAAAAATCGAAGAATGAATTTTAGGAACGACGGAGGGTAAGAGCAGGATATATTTACTGAGGGAAAGAAAGCTTCTGTCTGAGGGACAGAAGGGGGCCCGAGCGGGTTGCCAAAGACTCTGTCATTTTTAGGGACTTTTATAGAGTAAAACCATGAGGTTAGATGGGTCCAAGGCGGGGAAAATGGGAACCTGCAAGGTGGGCATAAGGTGGGACATAACTACAGTTAACCAATAAGATTAATTGCTCAGGTAAAATTGATTAAATCAAGGACAAATGAGGAAAGGAGTCACATAGTAAGCGGAGACACTTAACAGCAGTGACTTCCTGTAGGGGGTTGTAATGCTGACTCTTGACTTTCTCAAGGTGATAGAGAACTATTTAGAATATCAATCCTTAGGATATGGGTGCACTTGTTCTGCCTTTTGTCTTGACATCTGGCCCACAGCAGGTGTCTGTCTCCTCAGAGGTTACGAGGTATCTGAACTTCTGTACTGGTTCCTTTGAGGACCTAGCCCTGTCTGACTGCCTATAATATTTTTGTCTAACTCACTTTTCCTGTAACAATACCACCAGTGATATATGGAAAGATATACTGTTCCTTGCAGCATAATTAATGCGTGGCTCTAGATCTGCAAGAGCAAGATCAAATTATTTAAAAGGATGGCTAAGATCATTGGAATCTCTTCATTTCTTAAAACTTTAACCAATTCTTAATATTTACCCTGATTTCTAACAAAATGGAACCATTCGCACTTTTCCAAGGCAACCTGCATGTTCACAGTCGGTATAATATCCCTCTTTTCATGAAATGTTTTGTGTATTTTCATCAGTTATAATAACACTGACTAATGTACTTTTTACTATGCATATGGTAACTCTGATCCTCACAGTAATTCTGCAAAGTAGATTTTTCTTTCCAGTCTTACAAAAAGAATCAAAACCCAACTAGGTGAACCAAAGTTCAATTATATTAGAAGCTGAAAATAATAATAACATGCGCCCCGGGAATCGATGATTCAGTAGGGAAGACAGATTTAAAAATCCATGAAAGTACTTTTTAAATGATCATTCTATGTGAAGTACTTATAATTTTTCAGGAGATTTATAAGTGGGGGAATAAAAGTGGAAAAAAGAACTTGAGTTCTGCCGGGCGTGGTGGCGCACGCCTTTAATCCCAGCACTAGGGAGGCTGAGGTAGGCGGAGCGTTGTGGGTTCGAGGCCGGCTTGGGCTACAACGCGAGCACAAGGCCGGCCTGAGCTACATAGTGTGATCCTGCCTCAAAAAAACCCGGGCCGGGAGTTTGGCTCAGTGCCTTAAGCGCCTGCCCTGGCAGGCGCGAGGTTGTGAGTTCAATCCCCGGTGCCGCAAAAAAAAAAAAAAAAAAAAAAAAAAAAGACCTTGAGTTCTTAAAGTAGGACAAAGAATACTAGCTAAAGAGGAAAAGTAAAACTAAAGAGCATGCTCGAGAAACGTGCAAAGGCACAGAAATAGCAGGTACAACTGCAAATAATATTGTTTGATTAATGCAGGGGTGTGATCTGATGTAGATAAATTTGGAATCCTTATAGGTATTAGATCTAGGGCGCAAATTACTTGTTCTGCCTGCCAACACCGGGTTTCCTCTGGCTTTGTTAATTAGATAGATAATAGCTACTTCTTTGTAAGAGAAGCAACTTGTAGAGGGAAGATAGTAAGTTCTGTTAGGGGTATATATGAGTGTGAAGAGTCCCTAGGATGTACATGTATTAAGATAATAGGACCAAGAAGAGGAACTTGAAGGAGATGTGGATTTTAAAGTTCCCATTATATTTGGAGTGAGAGGGAGGAATGTGCAGAAAACACAGGAAAACGAAGGTCAAAAGTTGGAAGAGAACTAAGGTGAATTTCAAGAAAGTTTAGACTAAAAGTAATTAGAAAACAGGAAACATCTCTTTGTCTCCAGTTTCTAGTACCCAGTCCGTTTCTTACCTCCTATTAAGTTTACAGATGTTCATGTACCAAATTTTTTTCAGATTCTACACTCTTCTTTATGATACCCCTACACCCTGTCAACACCTTTATGACTCTTCCCTTTATCAAACTCTCCGAATTAACTAGTTGAATGAGTCATGAATTCCTGCTTCAATCCATACAGAGAAGCTAGAATTTATCTTGTAGTTGATATGGAGAGACAGGATCTGTGAGAAAGGGAGATAAATGATCAGATTTGATTTTTAAAAAGATCACTGATGATATGAAAGAGATCAAACAGGTGTAATACTAGAAGAAAAGAATAAATGTGAAGAAATTAAAGGCTTAGAATGCATTGATGGGATGAGAGAAGGAGAGCAGTGTTAAAAGATCCTGAGGGGGGAAAAAGAAATACAGGATTTGGTAATTCCATTTGGTGTAGGATTGATAAGAGAGGAGCTAAGAATGACTTAAATTTTTGACTTGGGTGACAGTATACAATGGTTCAACTGATCATGGTTGGTAATAAAGAGTTAAGTATTGGGGTAAGGATAACAAGATCACTTTTGGATATTTAGAAGTTCTGGAAAGATATCTAAAGGTTTATGTTCAATAAATAGATATAGTGATCTAGAGCCACACTGTATGAGAGAACTTTCTATGAGGATAGAAATGTTCCGTATCTACCCTTTCCAATATGGTAACCAGTAGCCAAAAGTGGCTTTTGATCATTTAAATGTGTCTAATATGGCTGCGGAATTATCAATTTTGTTTCATTTTTATTTAATCAAATAGCTCATGTGGCTAGTGGCTACTGTATTGAACAATATAAGAATAGTGTTAAAGATTTTTGCATTTTTAAAGGTTTGAAAAATCAAGAGAAGCAGAATAATTTGTGTGTGAAAGTTACATAAAATTCAGATTTCAGCATCTTGTAAAGTTTAATTGAAACTCAACCATGCTCATTTATTTGTGTATTTTCAGTGACTACTGTCCTACAGTATTGTCAGAGTTGGATAATTCTGACAGTGATGATATGGTATCTAAAGGCTGAAATACAGTGGGACCTTGATTCATAAATGCTTTTGTTGGTTTGCAAACAGAAGCATTCGGCAAAATTTTGTTTTTTGCTTACAAACTCAGCATCGAGTGATGAGCATGATCATGGTCATATTTCCCACACAAACATGAATGTAACATCTTTTCCAAACTGTACAATAAACTAAGTTTCTGAATCAAGGCACCACTATATTTGCCATCTGACCCTTACTGCGGTATAGGAGAAGAATCAGGGTTGCATATGAAGATTTGGGAGTTGTCAGGAAATAGATGTTAATAGGAACCAAGAGAACAGATATGCTCAGGGAAAATACAAAATACGGATTTATAAGAGAAGGTTTGAGCCGGGCGTGGTGGCGCACGCCTTTAATCCCAGCACTAGGGAGGCTGAGGTAGGCGGAGCGTTGTGAGTTCGAGGCCGGCTTGGGCTACGCTAGCGCAAGGCCAACCTGAGCTACATAGTGCAACCCTGTCTCAAAAAACCAGGGCCGGGAGTTTGGCTCAGTGCCTTAAGCGCCTGCCCTGGCAGGCGCAAGGTTGTGAGTTCAATCCCCGGTGCCGCAAAAAAAAAAAAAAAAAAAAGAGAAGGTTTGAAAGTATGGAACCCTGCAAGCCAATAGTAAACAAGACGACAAAAATCAGATCTCGCAAAGGAAACCATTAAGTAGTTTAAAGAGAATCAAGGTGTACAGTTGTCCAAAGAAAAGGGGAGAAAAGAGCCCCCAATTTTTTCCCTCGGACTTACTTGTGCCAGAACACTGTTTGGCTCTTTATGCACATTGTTTTAAAATTTTAGCAACGTTTCAAGGTAGGTAATTTATATTAACAGGTAGGTTCCTAAAAAGAGCTTAAGCCAAGTTGAGTCTGCAACTCTCCTTAAAATACAATAAGCATGCTGGAGTTTCAATGAAGAAGTCAATAGAGGAAAAGGGGGCTAATAATTACTATACAAATTAAATATGTTTACTGTATATGAAGATTAGGAGGTAATTTATGATTTTTAGCAAGAGTAGTATTGGTGAACTTGTAAATGCATAAGCCATATTAGCAGATTATAGTACCAGATTACATGATTAAACTTGTCATAAGTAATTTTATTAAAAATCTTTATCAGATTAAGTATAGCAAGTAGATATGTCATAAATATTGGGATTAATACATAATTGCATAATTCTAATCTTTAAGAATTAATTCTTAAACTGTTCAAATTTAGGTTCCCACTTTGGAAACAAAAGATCTTATGCAGCAAATGTAGTTACATCGAATTTTACTTTTGGTACCAGTTCATCTTCTGCACGAGAAACTAATTGTCCTCAAGTACTTAAAACTCCATTGTCTGCTGGAAATCCTCAGAGGTCAGGTTATAAAAGTTGGACACCACAAATGGGATATTCAGGTAAAAATAAATAGATTAATTTCAGTGATTTTTTTGAAACATTGAAAGTTTTATAAATTATAAATTAGGGAAGTTCATTTGAAGTTATCTGAAACTGATGTGGATGATTAAATGATAAATATATCAGCTGGCCTAGTTCTGGTATTGTTTGTTACTAAATGAACACCAACAGTATTTTAACCATTCTGACAAGAAAGCATTGGAAAGAGATCTCTTTTAAACATGACATTCATTTAAATCTAAAAGCTGATGTTGATAAATGTACGAAATGTTTGTTGATTTTGAGACAAGTCTTGCTATGTAACCCAAGCTGGTTTTGAACTCCTGCCTCAGCTTCGTGTGTAGCTGAGATTACAGATGTGTGTCACTGCATGCCTAAGTGGTGGTTTTTGTTTGTTTTTGTAGTCAAATATCAATTTTTATCTAAATCTACTAGGGTTTCTTTCTTTGCTTTGTTTTTTGTTTTGTTTTATTTTGAGGCAGGGTCTTGCTGTGTAGTCCAAGCTGACCTCTTACTTGCTGTGTCACCCAGCCTGGCATTGAACTCAAGATCCTCCTGCTTCAGTCTCCACCTACTAGATTTTCTTAAGGGAAAAAGGTTTTCATGAATAATAGTTTTCTAAGGTGCATTCAAAGAAACTTGGGCTGAGCTGCTGGATGGATATAATACAGTCATCTCTGTTATGACTGGGCCACCAGGTATATCCCTAGGCCATAGGTATTGAAATTTTAGTTTAGTAGTTGGAAAGGTTTGGAGGAGTGGGCCCTTGGTTATGTAGATTAACTGCTATCCTTGGTAGAAATGCTTAGTTGAGATTTGCTGACCTTCCTGCTTGGAGTCTGGGAGTAGGCTTTGAGACTGAGGTGAGTGTTGATTAAACTCCGGAGTGCAGCAGAATTACTGCCTGCTTGTAGTTTTGTTTGCTGTGGTGGTTATGTCTTTCTCTGGGTGGGGCTTGGAAGTGGGCTTTGAGGCAGTGAGAGCACTGGTTAAGCTCCCACGGGTGCAACAAGTGCCTGCTTCTTATACTTTCAGAGATGGTCATGTTCTTGCCTCTATGGGGTCTGGGTAATTCTTTGTTTCGAAGAGTCATGTCTCAGCTCTTTGCTCTTCCATATATATTTTGGACCACCAAAAAACACACTGAGATTTTGATTGCAACTGCACTTGTACTGAGGCAATAAATGCATTTACAAAGAACTGCAGTATTGAGTCTTTTTTTTAATCCCTGAATACTTCTATATTTAAGGAATAGTGTACTCTGGATGTGTGGCTGAATCAGATCACCACAGAATTCCCTGCCCTCATACACTGTCGACCCACCATGCTACAGAAAAACAAACAAACAAATAACAACAACAACAAAAAAACTGTAGGCAGAGCCCCTTTTATCCTGGAAGGTTCACCTAGAGCCTTCTGCTTAAAAAACTTACTTACACTGTGGTCCCTTTAAAGGAGAAATGCTTACAGGGATTCTAATATCTATTGATCTATTGTAGTCCTTGTATTAAAGGATGATTTTGGAATGATAATAAATTGATAATTGCTCTTACTCCTTTGTCTACTTAATTTCTATATATATATGTATTTTTTTATACACAACTGCCACCCAGAGAAAGACATAACCACAACAGCAATCAGCAACTGTAAGCAGGCAGTAGTTCTGCTCCGCTCCAGAATTTAATCAGCACTTACCTCCTCCGTCTCAAAACCTATTCCCAGACTCCAAGCAGGAAGGTCAGCAAAGGACTCCTTTACTATAACAAAGCAATTCTGTATCCTACCTAATAGAGCATATCTATCTATCCTTCTTCAAACTTAACTTCTCACTTTTCCCGGAAAGAAAATTCAGTCACAATGGCATCTACTACTACAGTTACTCTAAAGTGATTTTATATTAATTATCTAAAATTCAGTCATAATGCCATTGCATATTTTATTACCTGAGACTAAATTGTAAAATTACTCTTCAATAATTTTTGTATAGAATTTTTTAAATTGAAAGAAGAATGGAGGAAGTGGTTATATATTTTCTGGCAGCAGTCTAGAGGGCTGGCGTTCTCCCTGTGACCCTCTGCCCTTCTCTAGCTTGTTTTCAGGTCCTCCAGTGGAGAATGAAGAAGTGGGGCAAGGCTGGCTCTTAGCCACAGTGGAAACTGGGGAGTTAGGGTCCAGTGCAGAATGAGGAAGTCAGAAATGAAAGTAATGTATGGAAAAGCTCCCCTGTGCTGCAAGATAGGCAGCCCTCAATTGAGGTATTCACGGGCCTTTAGGAAGGGCACATAGTTATAGGGGTAAGGTGGTTTCTAAAAATTGCTGTTTCACTGATTAGTGAAATCCAGGCCAATCAGGGTCTTAGCCTTTGTTTCTGGAGTGAGAAAAGGGTCATGGGGGTGTGGGGACACATAAGTACATGTAATGATTTCACAAGAGATAACTGCCTCAAGTAGGTTGTGTACTGCCGCAACCCATGCGGCTCCTAAGGTTCTTGGGGTGAAGGACCGCGAGAGGATGAGAAAATACAGAGACAAAGCTGGAGTCAGGTGGAGCCCTTATCCTCCTGATGGGAGGAAAGGAACTGGCCCCTCAATGCAGGGGCGTTTATTTATACCTTTTAGCAACCTAATGTCACATGACACCCTGTTGTCTTAGCAACCCACTGCTCAGATTGTCTTGGGGCTAGGCATTCTCTAGGCTGAAGTAGCATCTTCACGTGACTTGCCTTAGGCTCTCTTTGTTCTTGGAATGATCATGTCTGGATCATGCCCTAAGCCAATTTCCAGCTTCAACGGCTCCCAACAGTGTACCATCAGCATGTGGTCGTTTTTTTAATCATCAATCACCCAGGTCATGCCCTACATTGTCCCTGTCTATGCACCTCTCTAACTGTCCCTACATTGCCCGCTCTGACTCAGTCATCCTACTGCCCTAGGGTGGGAACAAGGTGATGACTGCGCTGGTTGTTTCTTGCTGGGTAGGGATGACGTGGCGGGCAGGTGATGTCAGTCGAGGAGCAACAGTCTAGGTGACTGTGGTGGAAGGAGGCTGATAGCTCCATGGCAGGTTCCAACCATGGGCCATCTGCATTGATGTGCTCTAAAATGAAACAAGTAAGGCAGTTGAGTATACAGGGACCAAACAAGCACAATAAAAATAGAAGTATTAGTGGAGAAAGGACCCAGGCTGAGACAGGAGGTAACCATGATTTAATCTAGTTTAGCAGCTCATTTTGGTGAAGTGACCTGCTGTAAAGGAAATTTAAAGCAGGGGGCGATAGCTTACACAGACAAATGTGAAACCACAGGCTGTCAGCTTGGTTGTTTGCAGCCAGGGCAGGGGCTTAAGGCACTGAGCCAAACTCCCAGCCCTGTTTTTTTGAGGCAGGGTCGCACTATGTAACTCAGGCCGGCCTTGTGCTCGCGTTGTAGCCCATGCCGGCCTCGAACTCACAACGCTCCGCCTACCTCAGCCTCCCGAGTGCTGGGATTAAAGGCGTGCACCACCACGCCCGGCTGCAGTGACACAGAGGCTATGTCTTCTCTAGCTAAAGGGCCTGGTCCTTTATCTAATCCTACCTAAGAGTCTCAGCTGTCCCTGTAGTTAGTTTGTAGAAATAAATGTGTGCGTATACCATATTTCCCCCAAAATAATACCTAACCAGAAAATAAATCCTAGCATTTTTTTTTCAGGATGCTCGTAATACAAGTCTTATCCCAAAATTAAGCCCCAGTTAAAATCATCAGCCAGTCAGATGCATTTAGTACGTCTGTTGCAACACATGATGGACATACTGAATTATGTAATAATGTTTGATTAAATGTTATTGATGGTATCACTTAAATGATACAAATTATAATTAAGTATTTATAAATACTCAAGTGGGTACCTTTGGATGAGAGGTAAATGCTGTTATGTATTAAAAACTGGTGGTCAACTTAATACTAGCTGAATTAAATTGGCATGGTGCTGAGTGTAGATGGCCCATTTGAGGAAAGTTGCCAGCATAAAAGGAGATGTGGAGAGAACGAGTAGCATTGTGGGTTTTCCTAAGTGTTGTTTGGAGCCATTGGTTCTTCTGTAGGAGCTTGTCATGACTAGCTTCCCTGATTTGAATTTGGCCGTTGTCAGAGGAGCCCGAGACCTTGTTGCTGAGAGTGACTGCAGTTTACTTTGGGGGAGTTCTGGTCCTTACGTTGAGCATTGCTTCTTAGCTCCAGAGGGGAAAATGTGTGCTGTTTAATCTCCAGGAGAAGCAGGTCTTGCTGACATCCTGACATGTGCTCTACTGTTCTTATTGTTGGAGGAGCTCAGGACATCATTGTCGCTGAAAATGGTTGTGGTACTTTTCAGGGAGCCCTGGTCCTTATTTTGAGTGTTGCTTCTTGGCTCCAGTATAGAACCCTCCACCTACTGGCACAGATTGTTCACTGTGCTGGCATAGACTTTCTAGTTTCAACCACTGACCTTTGGGCCTTCTTAGCGCAGATCCATGAAATAGACTTGCGTGAGTCACTGTCATGGGCTTTAGGCCTCCAGCTGGACTTGTGGGAGGCATCGTCATGGGTTCTAGGTCTTAAGCTGGACTCATGCAGGATATTATTGTGGGACCCAGGCCCTTGGCTGGATTTTCTTGGGTCTTCAGTGTTGTGGACAGATTTCCTGTACTTTCTTAAATTTAACTCTGGGTGACAGTCACAAAATAATATAAACTCTGGGTCCTGTATGAAATGGTTTTCCTTATAACCCCTGACTACAACAAATGCCTATGTGAACAGATGAACTCAAGACTTACTGAAGGACCAACTCAGACTGCAGACACAATGCACAAATAAGGTGCACACTTGGCAATGAAGCATGTAGTTGTGTCTAATATGGATCTTCATAATTCAGTCCATCATGTGTTGTACTGGACATACTTAACGCACTTGTATGAAATAAACATTTCTGGAATTTTGGTGCTTGAAATTTTTTGTCACTTTGGTGTGGACCATCATACTTGTCATCATTTTTGTTGCTTTTCCTCTCCTAAGTCTTCAGTTAGCACTTGATTTAGCAGAAACTTTCTGAAATCCAGCCTGCAAGAGATAGTGACTTGGGTGAAGAATTCACAGGATAAAATCAGTGATAGCTATGTTGCTAATGCACTACAGGCGGGTTACTTGAACAAGAAATGCTCATTTAAGGAGAGTGCTGTTGCTAGACATGAGAAATTGGGGCCAGTGTTTCTATAGGAAATGGAGTTGCAAGAAATTCAGGCTGGAATTCAGGGTTTGGAAAGTTGTGATGACATTCCGGAAGAAAATGATATGACCGTATTTGAATAAATGTAGAGTTTTTTTTTTTTTACATGAATACATGTCAGTTGTTCTACATTAATAAATGTAGATTGTTACACATGAAAAAAATAAGACATCTGAATATAAGTCCTAGTGCATTTTTAAAAGCAAAAATTAATCTAAGACCCAATCTTATTTTGGGGGAAATATGGTAACATGGCATAGAAAACATATTCAAAGCCATATAGTTTCAGTTTGTATATGTGGTCATGGGATTGTAGTTGATATCTATGACTTCCTTTTTTCTCTGCCCATTCCATATTTCCCTTACCTTCAACAATAATGATGTGGTAACCTAAACTTTCATTCCTGAAGGGCCTGGATCCTTCGTTATCCTGCCTTGCTTTAGTTGCTGTAGTTTTCCATTAACTTTTACCATTGGAGATACTAAGAAGTCCAGAGAATTCCCCTTGGTTCCGGACATAATCTTCTTTACTTCCATTGTGCATAGCAATGTGATTTCCCTTTGGTAATCAAGATTGATCACTCCATCCATGAATTAGCCTCTCATTTTTTGCATACTAGTTCAATAACATAAATAAGGAGCCGAAATAGCCAAGTGGGTATCATCTGTCCATTCTGGAGGGTCATTGTTGTGCCTCTGGTGAAATCACTAGCCTTGTAGAAACAAAAATTTCCACACCAGCAGTTTCAAACATTCCAGAATGGACTGCAAAAGTTTTTCAGGTCAGTTAGTAGACACAACAGAGAGAGGAGCCACCCCACTCTTTGATTCGCATATTCCCGTATTCTGAATGTGGTAGAGACTGCATCACATAATGATTTCTTTTTCAAAGTATAAACTTCACCCTACAGACAGAACCTCATCCTTTCAGAGGGCTGTCTTCCATGAGACACTACAGTTGAGTGCTGTGTAAGCCATTTTGCTTTTCAGCCAGGGCAGAAGCTCTGGATGATTAGATATGTGGTAGCCTAGCTAATTCTGTGGGCACAAGCCCACTCATGTACTGCTTCTTTTGCTGTGGAGTGAATTCCTTAGTGGAATGCAATACCATGGCAGAATGCCCTGATGGTGGTTAAGATGTTCTATGAGTTCACAGTTGGTGATACTGACAGAAACATAATGGGCAAGAAAGTTAACTCCGTATCTTTAGTATGTATCTAGCTAGTGAGGACAAATGTCTACTCCTTCCATGGTGAGAAAAATCCAAGATGAACAATGTGCCATCAGATTCCAGGCTGTTCTATCATGGGGAATGATTCTATATCAATGATTTAGTGCTCATTTCTGCTATTAGCAAATTAGGCACTCAACAGTAGGGGTACCTAGGTCAGTCTTGGTAAGAAGCTGATGTTGAGCCCTCCATCCTTGCCACCATAGCCACTTTGATAATGGATCTATTAAAGAATCAGTGGGGATAGCTGGGAACAGATACTAACTAGTATCCATAAAGCACATAGTTTTGTTTACTAGATTATTAAGAATCTACAGTGGATGTCCTTTACTGAGCATTCACAGGGACAGAAGTATTTTCAAACTTCACATTGTTAGAGATCCATCCACATACATCCCCAAATTTCCTTATCACCAATTTTTCCAATCTTTTTCCTTTCAAGTCCCCCACCATCCAGGTAAATCATGTAGCAACTGCCTGTGAATGAATCTAAATCTCTGCTTTTGGCCATCTCATTCCAGATACGGTGGGTATTCAGATGTACTGTTCAGATTCTGCCCAGATGGAAGATCAAATTGAACAGAAGCACTCAATAAATTAGAAGAAATAGTTTAAGTATCAAATATCTCAATGAAGGACCAGTTTCTTAGCAGAAATTTCATGAAGGAAATTATACAGGGGAAGATTATCTGTACAAAAATAGAAGCTGAAATATCAAAAAATCAAGATTAGGTAGCAACTATAAATTGTTACTGATTTAAGAATTCTCATAAAACATTGAAAATATTAAGTGATGATCAGTTCAATAGTAAGATTTAAAAGTACAGATTTAAGAGCAGTTCACTAAATTAGCTAATAATATAATAAATTTCAGAAATTAGTGCTGAGGATATAGTAGGTTTGGCTTTTTCTCATATATTATTGATGGAATTAAAAACTGGTAGTTCTCAAAAGAAACTTGGCATTATATATAATACTTCAAAAGTGATCATTTCTCTTTGTTTACCTTCTAATAATCCATTTTAAAGAAATAACCCAGAAAATTTCTTTATGAATGAAGATGCTCATTATTACATTATTTATCATAGAGCAATAGCAGCATAAACTCTTTGTTTAGTTAGTTGTAGAGATGTCTTCTGAATACACTGCATATCCACTGGACTTGGCATTTGTCTTCTGATTAACAGTAGGGAGGTTCGAGCAGGGTGTGATGGTGCACACCTAAGGTCCCCACTGCTTCGAAGCCTAAGGTGGAAGGAGGTTTACCTGAGCACACCCCCCCGCCCCCCAGTTCAGGATCAGCTCCGGCTAGGAATGGATTAAAAAAAGGGCAGGGGTCATAGGATATGGCTGAGTTCACACTGATTTCTATTTAGTAAATTAATTACCAACTTAATCACCATGCATGTATAATACAGTTTTCATGAAGAACGGTTTCTGAGATTTAAACATGATAGATTTTTAAATGAACTCTTAAGTTGAGACCATAGATGATATTGATATTTCTGTGAACATACAGTGGAAACAGAGGAGGGAAATAGACTCTCAGGGTGAGAAAGGAGGGAAGACAAGGTGTAAATTACAGTATTTTATAGGGAATAAAAGATAGTTTTGCTGTTTTGAAAATAAAATTTTAGGTATTTTTAGTCTGACATTTTTATTCACTCATAGATAATATCCTGCAGTTAAGTAATTTCATGTACTTTACAAGGCATTTCTATATATTATTACATCTGATTCTTACATAACAATCCTGTAAAAGTTTGATAATTCTAGTTCACAAATGAAGAAATGGTTGCTTTAAATAGGCTAAATGGTTTACTTGAGCATTTGTAGTTTGTAAGACACAGATCTCAGAGCTCCTGATATCGATAATGATCAGAACCCTAGCTCTGGAGGCAAGGTGCCCAGGGGCAAATTCCTTCTCTACCGGTTCCCTCTATCCCTCCGTCTCCTTATAATTAAGTAGAGTACATCATGGTATCTATTTAATAGGATTCTGTGACAATTTCAATGAGTTGATCCAAGTAAAGAATTTAAAATGTTTTTGACACATAATAAGCACTTAATAGCACTTACCCTACTTAATAAATGTTGGGTATTTTATTATAATTTTTAAAAGTTTTTAGTATATATTTGTAGTATATAATAATTACTACAGGGGGTGGTAATATGCACAACACATTTTAATTCTTTTTATATTTCCTTTCCCCTCTCCTTCCTCTCCTCTCCCTTCGTCTCTTGGTCCCCTTCCCATTTGCAAAGATGTACAGTTGAGTCCCATATTACTCAAACATCTTGTAATGGAGTTCATAGTTGTATAATGTTTCATCATTATATAGTGTTTACATAACATGTATAAACTTGCATAGGTATAATCTCATTTGATCCTTTCAGCTAGTGCTTGAATTAGTCAAGGAAAGTTATTACATTATAATTTGTGATTTGATTATTTATTA
This sequence comes from Dasyprocta punctata, assembly GCA_004363535.1. Lineage (NCBI taxonomy): Eukaryota > Metazoa > Chordata > Mammalia > Rodentia > Dasyproctidae > Dasyprocta > Dasyprocta punctata. The sequence continues at coordinate 13,638 of RJWM01007200.1, read as the reverse complement.
TGAAATAATTTGCTCAAATTCAAATAGTTTTTAAATGACTAAGGTACATGATTTGTGTTGATCCCAAGTTTAGCACTCCAATAAAATCCTAAATAAGACAGTGTATAAATTTATTATTCTAAATGTGAAGTTTTGACAAAGTACTTTGAGAATTAGTATTTTTATGTGGTTTGGATATTGAAAAATTATTTTTTGATGAAGGAGAAAAATTATCTCTTTGAGTATTAGTAAAAGGACTAAACTTGGGGCTTTGAGGTTTTATGTGAAGGAATTAGAAATGATTGTTAGAAATGCTTATAAATTTTTTGTTTAAAAATTCTTCACAGCTACCTCCTCTTCTGCAGTGTCTGCACATTCCCCATCAGTTATTGTAGCTGTGGTGGAAGGGAGAGGACTTGCCAGAGGTGAAATAGGAATGGCAAGTATTGATTTAAAATGCCCACAGATTATACTCTCCCAGTTTGCAGACAACACCACATATACAAAGGTAAGTATTAATAGCCCCAGAAGAGGGTTGATCTAAAGGGTAGTGTGGAGATTCCCAAGTCGGTGCTTTCCTAATTGATTTACGTTTTGGAGGGATAAAAGTTAGTCATGGCTATCCCAATGTAAATAATTTTCATTAAAATAAAACTTTTATGTCTTCTTTTTATTTTTAAAAATGTTTTATTCTAATGGTATTAGACTATACCAGGGTTACTGTTAATATTAGTTTCTAAAGTTAATGTCTTCAAATTAATAATTCTTGGACTAAATGCACAGATAATATGTGATTACCCTGCCTCCAGAGAGTTGTTGCCACTGAAATTGTATTTGACTTTTATTTTTCAAGAGTTAAGGGAATCTAGCTTATTAGATTACTTATAATTTAATATCCTCTTACCCTCACTTCTTATTTTTCTTCATTTTATATTACTTATCATGAATTTGGGCCACTGGCCCTATTGTCATGGGAATTTTTATGATCTATCAGGTAGAGATAATATGTTCCTAATCTCTACATTTTAAAAAGCTGACTTAATTATAGTTACTTTAAAATATGATCTATTCTTATTTTTAGTATTTTATTGTTCTTTACTCTCAAATTTCCCAGTATTCTCCAGAATATAGGCTTCCGTTTTTTCACTAATAATTATTTATACTTAACAAGCTAAATCGGGGATGGTGAACCTTTTAGAGCTTTCTATGATAACAAACAGCCTGCTGTGGCACTCGTGCTATCAGTTCGCCACCACTGACCTAAATGATATCAGTGGTGCATACTAATTTTATATCTGGGTATCTGGGTATTTTACAACTTCTCATATAATTTGAAAAGAGTAGGAAAACTGTTTTGGTTTGTTTGTTTTTAGTGAGACAGGTTCTGTATAGGCCAAGCTGAACTTTAACTTACTATATAACCTCTTGCCTGGCCTCAGTCTCAAGTTGACTCTTGTCTCAGCCTCTTGGATGCTGAGATTGCAGGCCTGTGCCACCATGCCCTGTGGAATTTTTTAAAATAGGGGAGTATTAGACCAAATGATTAAGAATTTCCATGTCTAGAGTAACTATAATAAGTGTACCTTATTTTGTGAAAAGTATAAAGTGGATATTTTAAATTTGTGTTTCTGTACTTTTCATCTTCTAAACTATGCCAGCATGGCCAAACTGATTTTGATTGTATTGGCATAATTACACTATTGGATATGCTCATATTTTTCATAGAGGAGGGTTAAATACTGAGCAGAAGAATGTCTTTTAAAATATTTTATTTGAGGAATGTATATTTGATGAATTTAAATTAATTTTAGAGTTAAACTCACTACAAACTTTATTATGAGTAAAGTGTAGCTAAAGCTGGATATAGTGGCACATGCCTGTGTTCCAGAACTCTGGAGGCTGAAGCTGGAGGATCATGGTTTTCAGCCCAGCTTGGACTGCATAGTGAGTTCAAGGCCAGCCTGGACGGACTGGATTCCGATTGTGTCTCCAAAAACAACAACAACAACAACAACAACAACAAAAAGGCCTTAGATCTAGATCTACACACACATACACACATGGCTTATGTTTTTGAAGATATTTTATATTATTATTTATATAGGGATGTACATTTAATATGTTCTCATTGGAAATTTATTTTGATTGAAATACATAAGATCATTATAATTTTATTATCTATGACTTAATTTTAAATACTTATCTTTCAGAAAGAAAGCTCTTTGTTTTAAACTTTTATTTTAAGAATATTTAAAAAGCTTGTATTTAAGAAATTATTTCAACAATTTTAGGTGATCACTAAACTCAAAATTTTATCACCTTTGGAAATAATAATGTCAAACACTGCTTGTGTTATGGGAAATTCAACCAAGTTGTTTACTCTTATCACAGAAAATTTCAAGGTAAATAATTTTTAACTCTTAATAATATTCAAGATTGAATTATTTAAAATACATTTTGTAACATTATTAGAAGGAGCATAATTTGAGTAACTGCATATTTAGTTCTAAATTAGGAGTCCTAAAGTGGGACTCAATAAATATCCTAATCTAAGGAACTACTAATATCAGAAATGATAGAAAATCTACTGATTTAATTTGGCCCCCTTGAGCTACTTAAAACAAAAGAAAAAATATTTTAAGTAATAAGGAGATTTCCAAGTGTACAAGGAGCAGACTCTTAGGGAAAGCAGTTTTCCTTAGGTGCAGCATCCTAAAAACTAGTTACTGTCATATCACACTAGTTGAAATTGAAGTTTTCATCCTTTTAGGGAATAGCAACTCTCAGCAAGTGCTTTTTCCTCTAGGTAATTTAATGTATGTTACCGAATTCTTTCAGCTCCTCCTGGTAACACACACGGCCTCACAATTAGCTTGTTATTGTTGCCTCCATCTTCAGGACAAGTGAGTGCTGTGGAAGGCTGTCCAACAAATGCTTTGTGCCTCTAAGGGTCTTTCTATCATGTAGTTAATTAATTTCTTCTCTCCATTGGATCTCCCTGTTTTGTAGAAAGAGGGCTATGGTCCAAAACAACGTAAACAGCTTTGCAGTTGTAATAATTCTTAAGGTGTCAGATAATTTTCAGAATATACAGTATTTTCTTATGTTTGTGGATTTATTGTTTAACGCATTTGAAACCAAGCTGAAATTTAGAGTCCAATTAGTTCCTCTTTTATTTTTAATATATCCTGATTCTGCAGTTCTGTAAGATTTGTTATGGTACTCCAGGGTTCCTGTGTAGCTCACCTGTTTTTGAATCACTGACAGAAAGACTCCCTGTTCTAAATCTACTTGTCTCTGTGACACATTTCTTTCATCTGCTCATCCCTCCTTGCCAAGGGGGAACTAGAGGCTGAACCCAGGACCTTCACGTTGGCCTACTTTCCTATATCCACAGCCATTTTATTTTCTTGCTTTTATCATTCCTTTTCCTTTTCCTTTTTCTTTCTTTTCATTCTTTCTTTTTTTTTTTCTGAGATAAGATCTCACTAAGTTACTAAATTCTTTAGGTTGGGTTAGAACTTGTGATTCTCCTGCCTCAGCCTCCCAGAGTGTTGAGGTTATAGGTATGTACCACCATGTCCATTTTATCTGTTCTTTTTTATTCCTTGCCTCATGCTTCTTTTTTTTTGGTACCAGAAATTAAACTCAGTACCTCATGCTTGTCATGCAGGTGCTGTGCTGCTGAGCTATATCCCCGGCTACATATTCCTTGCCTCTTGCGTCTTTTAAGTTATCTTTATTTCTATATTTCTTTCCAACTTTTGGTTTTTGTTGTTTTTCTGATTAGGCTATTAGCATAAATCCAAATTAAACTACTTTAAGCAGAAAGAGAACTGATTGGTTTATGTAACTGGAAAAGCAGTGGTTAGAGAGATCCTGTCCCTACTCTTAAAGCCACACACCAAAGTGGTAAGGACACATTTTTAGTCAGTCACATATTATTACAATAGGAAGAAGAATTCCGTGTGAACTGAACTCAACCTCACTTTGTATAAAGGTAACTGGGCGTTTTAACAGGAGAATGTAGAACAAGGAAGGGAAGTGAGCAGAGGTTAAGTTAGGAAATGAAAATTTACAAGAAGCAGGAAAATCCAGTTAGCCCATGTGAAACACATCTCAGTTTGTTTGCAGGGTTAAGCTCCTTCTCTCACACAGAGGATGAGAGACAGGGAGTCTGCTTTCAGGCATTAACTGAAAGAAACAGTAAACTTTTTTTTTTTTTTAACATTCTTGAGATTTTTTAGGCGAGAGGTTTTAGAGGGACTAGGTCATCCGAGGGATGTGTTGAACTGTTAGAAGTGATGTTAATGTTTAGTTTAAATCTTAAAGGTCAAGGTTGAAGTGTAGTGAGACTAGGGCTCCAAGGAGCTAGCTAGAATTTAGTCAAGGAGAGAATAGAATCATTGTCACTACTCTCATCTCTAGTACCATTTATTTTCTACTGTGGATAGGTTATCTCTGTGAGATTTAAAATGATTGCTAATAGCTTTAGGCCAAATATCTCACCTTAGCCAACCCAGAGTAAAAAGAACTTAGTTCTTCATTTTTTTTGATGGCACCAGGGATCAAACTCACAACCTCATACCTGCCAGATAGGCACTTAAGCCACTGAACCAAACTCCCAGCCCTAGATTTTTTGAGACAGGGTTGCACTATGTAGCTCAGGCTGGCCTTGCGCTAGCGTAGCCCAAGCCAGCCTCAAACTCACAACGCTCCTCCTACCTTAGCCTCCAGAGTTCTGGGATTAAAGGCATGTGCCACCATGCCCGGCTAAGGATTCAGTTCTTCAAGTGTCCATGTATGAATTGTGGGGAAGGCTGCTTACTGGCCCTGCTTTGTTTTTCCAGATTAGATAAATCATTATTTCTCAAGAGGTTCCTAAGAGGAACCATAATCAATTAATCTGGGGTCATGCACATTTTGCTGTGGGAAAGAGAGTACTGTAACTGACAGGTCTACCAGGATCATATGGAATGTGAGATGGATAACTCCTCCAAAGGCCAAATAGCAGTGTTTAGTACATTTGAGATGTAAGCTATGTGTTGGTTAATTTTCTCTCATTGCTGGGACAAAATACCTGACACCCAAAGTTAAGGAAGGAAAGGTTCATTTAGCTCATGGTTTGTGGAGATTTCAGTCCCTAATCAGCTGGCTCCAAGGCAGAGAGGCGTGGCAGAGGGGCAGTCATTCATGGCGGTGGCAGATACAAAAAGCAACAAGAGCAAAATGTGAGGAACATGGAGAGAAGACTCTTTCTGTCCCTTATGTTGTATGTAGTCCATGCCCACCCTAGGGTGCATATAGCACTCACACCCATAATCCCAGCATTGGACCATGAATTAATCACAAATTCTAGAAGCCTGCCCTCAGGACCACAAGGGGTCTGCAGGGGGTAGGGGGGGACATCTAAACACAGACCTTAATAGTACAGTATAGCACAGTGCTTAAGAATAGAGGAGTCAGGCTACCCTAGTTTCAAACTCTGTCTCCAGGTGACCCTGTGAAAATTACTTACCTCTTTGAGTTTCAGGGTTTTGGTAAGTACATTGGGACAATAATAGTATCTGCTTCTAGAGAATTGATATTTTATATAAGGTAATCAGAGATGGCCTCATTGATAAAGCTACATTTAAGCAAATTCTTACATGAAGTGGAGGGGAAAGCCAGGGAAGCATCTGAGGTAAAAGTATACAAGCAAGGGAGGAAAATCCATATTATGATCATCATTATTATTGCTATTATTACCACACATGCCATAAAAGAATCTTGGTTAAATCAGAAGCAGTAAGAGGTATAAGGCATGTGGACTTACAGTTAAACAAATTTCAGTTTGATTGAAAAAGTGACTTGACCTTCCAGAGTTTTACTTATAGGAAAATTGAAGTTAATAAGATTTTTATCAGAGGGTTATTGTAAAGATTAAATGAGATCACTTTTAAAACATATATCTTGACATATGTGTTCCCTACCTGTTCATTTCTTTTCAGTCCTAACAGTTCTCTCACAGGCCATTGTTATTATATTAACTTTTTACTCATTACATTTGTTCCAAATAGCTAAATCTTTCACTATACAACTTCATGCTTTTTTTTTGAAATCTTTAAGAAGTTCTAAGCCGGGTGTGGTGGCGCACGCCTTTAATCCCAGCACTCGGGAGGCTGAGGTAGGTGGAGCGTTGTGGGTTCGAGGCCGGGTTGGGCTACAACATGAGCACAAGGCCGGCCTGAGCTACACAGTGTGACCCTGCCTCAAAAAACCAGGGATGGGAGTTTGGCTCAGCAGCTTAAGCACCTGTCTGGCAGGCGCAAGGTTGTGAGTTCAATCCCCAGTGCTGAAAAAAAAAAAAAAATCTTTAAGAAGTTCTAATATGTCTTTCTGTTTAAATAAATTCACCTCATGTAAGCAGCATTTCATAGATTTGATAGGTGGAATTAGGCTTCATATTCTCAGCTAGCACAGTATTAGGGTCTGTGTAGTAGACCTACTGGGCCAGTTACACCACCCATCCCAGGTCCTTCCTGCCCTAGGCGCCACCTGTGGGGAGCCAGCCCGCTCCTCTGAGCATTCCCCACCCAAGACACCATTTGTTGGAACCTAATCCTGCTACTAGTTTGTTCTCTGGGCCTGGGGGGTGAATGGGGATGAAGACAAAAGACACAAAGTCAGTTTTAACATGTGAGCAGCCAGGAGGCTCCTGCCTCCAGTGGGCAGAGGAGCTCCTGGTGTCTGGCTCCTCCTACTTTTGTTCACTCAAACACTGGTACAAACAATTAAAATAGGACAAGATTCATCTGCTGTCCCGTATCCATTAGCCCATGCTCAGGTAAACAGTTTAGGCGCAGCTGTTTTGACTTTTCCCTGGAAGAACCTATGATTTGCCTTTCTTCTTAGCGTTCACAGAGGAGGCCAGTTAGGCCTCACTTCCCTAACTGGTCTCCCACAGGTCTGCCCTTCTTTAGAGTGTGAAAGACTGAGTATAAGACTTATGTACTGTTGTGGTGGTATAACGTTGTATTTCTTTGTTTCTTTTTTGGTGCTGAGGATTGGACCCAGGGTCTTGCTCAAGCTAAGCAGTTTCTGTAGTACTGTGCTGCATTCCATCCCTATTTTTTAACATATTGAGTTAAATTTCATGAGAGTAATGCTTATAACAGCTAGAGACTGTACTGTAATTCACTTAGCAAGTTGGATAAAGATTCACTTTTTATTAACAACTAAGAAAACTTTTAATTTCAGTGTTGAAAACATTAAAAAATAAACTTCATACAATGGTTAAGCCTCTTACACAGAATGTGTTGAAGACAGCAGTTTTGAACTAGCACATGGCCACTAAAATTTTTATTTTGAAATTGAAACTTCTTCCAGAATGTTAATTTCACTACTATCCAAAGGAAATACTTCAATGAAACAAAAGGATTAGAGTACATTGAACAGCTATGCATAGCAGAATTCAGCACTGTCCTGTTGGAAGTTCAATCCAAGTAAGTTCCATCTTGAGGAAAGTAGTAAATCTTCCAGTGGGGAGTTCCACAAGGACAGGGACTTTGATCTGTTTTGTTCTCCACTATATTTCTACCACCTAGAACAGTACTTGGCTCATAATGTATACTCAGTAATTACTGAAATACTAAAACAGTTAACTAAATTGTACATAAAGCCTATATTAGTAATTTAATTTGTGTAGAATTTTTCCAAATTGTTCATAATCTATTGCCCTAATGGTTCTGTTCACTGTACTTTTGAATGAAAAGCTCAACTATCTACATAATACAGGAAATGTGAGCACTCCTAAGTGAAATACAGTTTAAAAAGTGTGTTTCTGTTACTTGATACCTGTACTTCTAAAAATTCATTTTGAGACAGGAAAGATATTTTATAAACAAATTTCTTAGAGCATGATAGGTATTTTCTTTGAACCTAGTTGGACTACTTGTTTACTCAGTTAATCAGAATGGCTGCTCCCAGAAAGATTATAAGGTGTTTTCTAACAAATTGGGACCTCCTGATGCTGTCATGTATATTATTATTATATAATATATATTATTATTATGCTTAGAACAGTATGTTAAAAATTGACACAAATTACAGTTGAATATTGTCTTCTAGCAAGTGATTTTTGGGTATCTATTAGCCCTTAAGTGACAGATGTGAATTGTCTATTTGTGTCAGTTTTATGGATTATAGGTTATTTACCTAGTTTGCAAAAATAAGATACATTCACTGTACCTTTTCACTTTGAATTTAAATCGTGCTGTGAAAATGTTTTTAACTGTCCTAATATTAAAGTGAAATAAGTATTTCCTTTTATAGCAATATTTTCTTTTTATACTGAAGACACAGTATTATATCATTGGTTACCTCACAGGTATTACTGCCTTGCAGCTCTTGCAGCTTTGTTAAAATATGTTGAGTTTATTCAAAATTCAGTTTATGCACCAAAATCGCTGAAGATTTGTTTCCAGGGTAGTGAGCAGACAGCCATGATTGATGCAGCATCAGCCCAAAACCTTGAATTGTTAATTAATAATCAAGACAGCAGGTAAGATCATTCAGTATTATTCTAATAGAATATATCAGTATTTTTATGTCATATTTTTTATAAAGTTACTTTAAAGTTATTTAAATGGTTTGATGGAGAAATATTGAATAAACATTTTTAATCTTTCAAAAATTATTGTACATTATTGCTGAACTACTCAAATGCTTCACCAAAATCAGGTCTTAAATAGATATTTATGTTAACTCAATTCAAAACAGGATAAAAGATCTTAATGGAAATTCCTCCAAAGAAGTGAAACCATTGGCCCATAAGTATGTGAAAAGATGTTCAACATCTCTGGTCACTAGGGAAATGAGAATCAAAACCACAGTTAGATACCACTTCACACCCATAATATGGTTTAAATTTACTCTATTATTGATTTTCTGTGTTATCTTTCCTATGTTACTGTAGCAGAGAAAGTCAGTGATCAACCTTGGTAATTATTGCAAAGTGTTTTATGTTTAGTTTTACCTTGTCATGTTCCATACTTCATCACTGTTTATGATTGACAAACACTGCTTGAGTTCCTGCTGTGTATTAGGAATACAGAGACTTGAAAGAATCTCTGACCTCCAGGTCAGAGAGATTATGAAGCATTTTAAGAGACTTAAATCAAAGAATTTCAGGCTAAAAGATGGAAAGCCTACTGAACTATCAGAATAGCTCTAATGCTTCTATGATCTTGTTATTTCTTAACACCTATTAATTTCTACATCAAGTGATAGACCTGTGTATGCTACACACTTCTTTTGTTCCTACAGAAATGAAGCCCATAAAAATAAAAGAAGTTGTGCACATAAGAAACTCCCAGTCAGTTGATTTAATTAGTTCCTAAAAATATAAATTGCTATGACCAAAATCTGATAGTCTGATGACTAAAACTTGAGAGTTCTTACACTTCAGATTCGGCCCATCCAAAAATTTTTCTTGACTGAGGCTTCACAATCTGTATCAATTTTGAATCTCTTCATACTACTTCTAATGTTAACACCTTAACTTAAGCCTCTGTCATCTTTAGTCTGGACTTCAGCCTCCTAATTTGTGTTTTTGCTCTCCTACAATAAGTATATTCTCAACATAGCAGCCAATGTATATTTTTAATCCAGAAATCAGGTCTCGTAACTCTACTGCATAAAACCTTGTGGTTCCCCTTACATTCAGAACAGGACCCAGACTCTTCGCTGTGATTTACAGGATTATCTGTGCCCTAGTCCTCATCAAAATCTTCATTCTCCTCCCTCCATTCTTACACCCCTTGCCCCAGTCGCAAAGTTCTACCATCCTTGATTTTTTTAGATCTGGAGCCAGACTTCCTGGGCTTTAACTTCTGCTCTGCTACTTAGTTGGAAAGTACTTGGAAATCCTGTGCAAGTATTCAATTTCCTTGTGTTCTAGTTTCTTCAGCTATAAAATGTGACTAACAGTAGCATGGCTATTAAAATTAAATGAGTTAATCCATATGAAGTCTTTAAATCAGTTCCAGGTACATACTAAATGTTATATGTTAGTTGTCTTCATGATCATTATCATTATGCCCATCTTATCATCATCTTTGCATCTTTGCCCCACCTCCTTTTTTGGCATTGAGGTCTTAAATCAGCTGTCAGATATTTAAGGGAAATCTTGTCCAACTTAACTAAAGCAAGCAAAGATATCTTTCTCTTAATTTGTTATTTTTTAGTATTTTTAATTGAATTATTTTCTTTCTTTATATGAGTTTGTGTTTGTTATGTATAAGCTCTTACTCTTGTCCTCAGTCATGGCCGTGATAAAAATAATTGGGAATCACTGACCTGTAAGATCTGTGAAGATAGGAATCTTGCCTGTTTTGTTTGCTCAGGGCATAGTACAGAGTTTTAATGAACCAGCTATTTCACATGCATCATAGTTGTCTCATAGTCCAGTGAACTAAATTCTTAATAGTATCTCATTTCTTTATAAGGATCGTTTAGAAATGATGAAACTGTCTTTTGCTTGTAATTCTTCTATAATTTCTTAAGTTAGAACAAAGTTATTATATCAAGTCCTTATTTTATAAATGTCCAAGTCCTCTTGCCTGTAAGGATATATTATTGACATTTTGCTATTATTGGTTGAATGCTATGAACTAGAAAACTTTCTATTAATCTGAATATTATAACTGATATATGGGAAAAAGTCACCAAGTGCAAGGAGATCCTCTTGATCATTGTTAGTCACAATGTGCTTCTCAGACTGACAGCAGGGAATGTTCAAAATGTAAATTCTCAGGTGTTATCCCAGACCTACTGAATTAGAATCCCCTTGTAATTTGCATGTAAAATAAGGTTTGAGAATTACTAATGTAATTATTGCATTATTTAATTACAAAGTTAAAATGCAATTTTCTTGAATTTTTTTTGTATACTTAATGAAATTCCTCCACTTGTGTTTTTGAAGGAATAATCACACTCTCTTTGGTGTTCTAAATTATACTAAGACTCCTGGAGGGAGTAGAAGACTTCGGTCTAATATATTAGAGCCTCTAGTTGATATTGAAACCATTAACATGAGATTAGATTGTGTTCAAGAACTACTTCAAGATGAAGAACTCTTTTTTGGTCTTCAATCAGGTAAATGAATATTACCTAATTTTGTAAATGCAGATTATTAAAAAATGCAGTTGGTTTAGCTGAGTCATTTTTTGTAAGTTTATGAAGTAATAAAAGTATACAATTTTACTTGAAAGCTACTTTCTGAAATTTTCTTCTGAATTCTGTAGCAAATAATTTCAGAGGCATGTTTTTATATTTTGGTTTTCTGGTTGCTATTCATTTCCTTTGTTCCATGGGTTATTTTAATAGACATTTTAAAACATTCTTTTTCTCCATGGTAATACTCAAAGGAGGGATGCTTTGTCCAGATTATGCAATTATAAACAGATGGGGGTTTATCAGTTTATTAGGGCTTCTGTAAAAAGTACTACATATTCTGTGGTTTAAAACAAATTTTTTGTCTCACAATTCTGAAAGCTGGAAACTGAAAGCAAGGTGTTGGTAAGACTGTCATCCCTCTGGAGTTTGTTAGGGATACTCTTCTGCCGCTTCCTAACTTTTGTTGGTGGCTGTCAGTCTGTGCATTGGCACGCAACTCCAGCATGCCGGTCTTGGCTACTGTTGTTACATGATGCTGTCCTTGTACTGTATGTTTTCTCACTGCTTTCTAAAAAGGAAATAGACCATATTGGATTAAGACACACTGTATGACCTCATTTTAACTTGATTATATCTGCAGAAACCCAGGTTCCAATTAAATCACATTCACAGGTACTAGGAGTTAGAATTTAAGCATTTCTTTTTTGGGGTCATAGTTCAACTCATAACATGGAACGCGAACATTGTCTTTGGATTGCAGCTGTCTGTTCACTGGCATGATGGTATACTTTTCTTCTTAAATCTGTAGGTGCAGAGATAGTTTACATGCACTGCAACTAGTTAGCCGGTTACTATTTAGTAACTTGGTCTCCCTTCCATAGCTCTACTCTGCTGACTATCCCACCTTGAATTCTGGTAGTCTAAATTGAAGTGGTACATGAAAATCTGGAAGAGATTTACATATAACCTGAGGAGATTTTTCCCAATTCAACTCCTAGTACGTGTAAGATGGAGAAAGACGATCATTACAAGTAATAGTTGTAGGTAGAACTGTTCTATTATTCAAGGGAATATTTTATACAATCTATAATTTCAACTGTATCATAAAATTTAAATGTTCACATTTTGTCTGTTTCAGTTATATCAAGATTCCTCGATACAGAGCAGCTTCTTTCTGTTTTAGTTCAAATTCCAAAGCAAGACACGGTATGCTTGCATATACATTATGTTACTGTTACACTGGTATGCTATAATTTAATGTAATGGAAAATATCAAAATATATTAGAAGAATACTTCATTATTGTCTTATATATTATGGTACAATAAAAAGCTTCTTAGTTGAAAAATTTGACTGTTTTCATTAATCACATATTTAAGGAATTATATATAATTTTCAAAAAGCTCAGAGTATAATAACATTTGCCTAATAACTAAGTAAAAATTTTGTCAGAACCAGCCAGATATGGTGGCACATGCTTGTAATTCCAGCATTAGGTGTGGTCAGGCAAGAGGATCAAAAGTTCAAGCCTAGCCTGGGCAACTTAGCAATTTAGTGAGACCATGTCTCAAAATAAAAAATAAAAAGGGGTAGGAATTTGTGTTCCTGTAGAGGTCCTTCATTCGTTTGGTGGTGGTAAAAAACAAAGTACTGTCTCAAAGTATTATCTCTATGTAGTTCAGGCTGGCCATGAACTCACTGTGTAGCTCAAGCTGGCCTCAAACTCATGGCAATTCTCCTGCCTCGGTCTCCCAAGTGCTGGGATTACAGGTGTGTGCCACCACACCTGGCCAAAGAGTATGTTCTTAAAAATGATCATCATGTGGAGTTTCATTAGCCTTCAAATATGCTTAGCCTTTAAGAATGAAGCAGTATAATCTCACAATAATTTTTGAGTATAAGTAATGTTTAAAAACAAAGAAAATAACAATTTCATTCCTCCTGTTAAGGTGAACTGAAGGATATTTACTTTAATGAAATACATACATGTTTTTGCTCATATGGTTAAGGAAAGAGTTTTAGATGTCAATGAAATTTCATTTATTGCTTTCGTAAATCCATTGAAACTTTATTTATATTGGGGACCCTTTCCATATTGTAAAGAAAATACTCTGAAAGTTCATTTTAATAGAACAGCAGTAGGTGACAATATGTTAGCTTTTGGGCAGGCACAGCACTGGAAGTTAAAACATGTTATAATGCAATATATGCAAGTGGGAGGTAACTGAAATAACTGATATGTAGAGCAAAATTAGCTGACTTTGTAAACCAAGTTTGAACGTATTTCCTCCTCTTCAGTTGTCTGTAGAGTTTATGTTGAACCAATGTGTGTTCCTTAAGCTTTAGATAAAATTCATAAATTAAGTCATTAGGCCTTGTAATTTTTTGGTATGAAGCTTTATAACTAAAACTTCACTTTTAAATTAGATATGGTGCTATTCAAGTTATTTATTTCTTTGTAAGTTGTGTCTTCCAGAGGATTTTTCATTCCACTGTATTTTTC
>RJWM01007199.1:10551-79599 GCA_004363535.1 Dasyprocta punctata | reverse complement strand
CGGTAGGCGTAAGGCGAGGTGCATGTTTCTCTTCCTGGAGTCCACGCTGGTCTGGTCGCGCAGGCCCCCGGAAGGCAGATTAGTTGTCTTCTGGTTGGTGCCACTCAGGCCCAGTCTCCACTTTCTTTACACATACTCTAGTCTTGCAAAGTGTCTCCACTCAGATTTCTTCAGATCTGTACGCCGGGTGACCGTGTGACAAGCAGGACCCGTCAATAACGCGGCTGCCTGCACCTGGCCCCAGAGGTCCCCGACGCTGTAAGTATCCGCCCTCCCCCATCTGCAGCACACTGAATCCAGTGTCAGAGAACCAGGGGCTGGGACATTGCACGGCCTCCTGACCCAGTCCCACTGGCCCCCTGCTGTGGTGCCAGGGTAGCAGCTGGGATCTTGCTCACTGTCATGGCCACAGCCAAGCACAGCGCCTGGCACTGGACGGGCACTCAGTGGACGTTCACAAAGTGAACTACCGATTCTCCACCCTAGAACCAGCACGGTGTTCTCGTCCACGGGATGCCTGTGACACACCCAGAGAACACAGCAGAGGGCGCCCCAGTGGTGCACGAGGGGACGCACATGCACTGAAGGCATCAGAAGTCTCCTCTCCCCATACATGTGCCGACAACACAGCAGCACAGAAGCAAAAGGGCTGGACCCCAAGGAAGAGCACGCGGGCACAGTGCCAGGGGTCTGAGCAGTGGGGCAGAGGTCAAGACTTTGTCCCACACCACGGACACAGGCCACCACCATCTAACCATCTGCTCAGGTCCTGTCTGCTGTCACCAGCACTGGACACGAGTTTAGATTCTGGTCCTCCGAGTGACTTCCGGAAAGGCTTCTCTTGCTCTCCACAGTCCTGAGCTGAATCTGCATCCTGCAAATCTTTCAGCAAGGATGTCACATGGCCACGCATGACCCGGCCCACTGCCCATGAGTGACACTCCACGGCAGGCTTGTCGGGGCCTCCTCACGCTTCAGACTCTGCTTTGTTTTTAAACGTCGTACTCACAAACAATTTAAACATTGGCCCCAACATATCAGTGCTGTGTGTAGACATGCGTGATGTTACAGATGCAAGGTGACCTGTGCCCCAGGGACACATGTACTGAGAGCTTGACCCCAACACCACAATGCTCAGAGACAAGCTGAGAGAGGTGGCTGAGTCAGGAGGATGCTGACTGCACCAGCATGATGGGCCAGGAGCCTGGGGGAGGCAAGTCACTTGGGGCTCAAGGATGTGTCTTCGCAACATCTGTCTTTCTATCCTGCTTCCTGGCTGCCATGAGTTGAGCACACTTCTTCCACCAGGCCCTCACCCATGATGTTCTCCCTCACCCCAGCCTCAGCAACAAACCAGTTGACTGCCAGCAAAATGACCACAGAACAAATCCTTCCTCCTATAATCTGCATCAGGGTTCTGTCCCATGGAGAGGAAGAGGAGTAATGCACAGGGACAGGTGCAATTCTCGGGGATTAGCGACCCCCACGGCAGAAGGCATGAGGTGCTCCCTGGTGGAGCTGGGAGGCCCCTGGGTCAAGGGAAGCCAGTCCAGCTGGACAAGAAGGCACTGGAGAGAGGGGAGCCCTGCAGGAGCAGCTGACGCTGCAGGCATGCAGAGCTTCTGCAGCCAGCGTGGTCTCGTGAGGCCAGCTTAGCAGGGATGGAAGAATTGGCTGAGGAAAGAAAACAGGAGGCAGGCGGCAGGGAAATTCGGGTGACCAAGCAGTGGGGCCAGCATGGTGAAGACGAGCCCCAGATTGGGGGGAACAACCAGAGCAGGAATCGTAGGGAATTCTGGATCTACTTTAAAAGGTGAATTAAATGACAGACATCAAGAGGAAATCGTGCGGGCACTGAACAGTGTCCTTCCTGCTTCTGTCCGTGAGACCATTCTCTCCCAAAACTGGGTTTGCAATGAACAGAATTAAAAGTTCAAAATGGTATCTCCAACATTCCTAAAGGATCCTGTGCAACACTGCTTCCCAGAAGAATTAAACACCCAAAGAAGGCGGGGGGAAGCCGGGCGTGGTGGCGCACGCCTTTAATCCCAGCACGCGGGAGGCTGAGGTAGGTGGAGCGTTGTGAGTTCGAGGCCGACTTGGGCTACAACGCGAGCGCAAGGCCGACCTGAGCTACATAATGCGACCCTGCCTCGAAAAACCAGGGCCGGGAGTTTGGCTCAGTGCCTTAAGCGCCTGCCCTGGCAGGCGTGAGGTTGTGAGTTCAATCCCCGGTGCCACAGGAAAAAAAAAAAAAAAAAAAAGAAGGGGGGGGGACACGTGGAGGTGGCCTGCTGCATGTCTAACCAGATCGCTAGGAACAACTGCAAATACAGCCCCTGCACGTGAGCCTGCAGGACATCAATGGCGCTCTGTTTGTACCTGAGTTACCTTCACGTATGCTTCACCTGAGCAGCACCGTAGCCCTACAAGGCGGAGGCATCATGAACCCTATTTTATGAACAAGGATTCAGAGGCTAAACAAGGAACCTACAGACGCCCCCAGCCCCACTCCTGTACTGTGGATTGAACCCAGGGTCTTCGCACTGAGCTACATCCCCAGCCTTTTCATTCTGAGGCAGGGTCTCACTAAATCCTTAAATTGTTCAGGCTGGGCTTGAACTTGTGATTTGCCTGTCTCAGCTTCCCAGAGGGCCGGGATTATAGGTGTATGCCACCTCCTCTTCCTTCATCTCCCTCCCAAAGTGGGGATTCTGCTTTTCTTTTTGGCTTTGCCTTTTTCATTTCTGTCTGCCAGGCTGGCAGTGAATTGAAGCTTTACACAATTTCAAGCACCCTCTTAAAACAAGACTGTGAACCAGTCAGTAAAGCTAGGCATACGATGTAACAACAAGGCCTTGCATGGGGTAACTCACATCGTCTTCCAAACCCATGCGTGCAGTGGGCATTTGATGGTCCCCATGTGACACACGAGAGGACCGAGCTGCCTCCTCTTTCCTCCATTCTCTCTCAACATCCGGACAGCACACTCTCAGGCTCTGTCCAGGACCATCCCAGTGGGGCACCCCAGTGCCCACCCCTCAGCCTGGCTGCACAGCTGGAGGGAGACCCACATAGTTGCCCCAGCCTCAAGGACGAGACCCACCTGGAGACTGCAGCCTGCAGGTTGCCACGGCAGTGGGACCCAGAGCACTTCAAGCTGCTCCTGAGCACCATGTCCAGGACTCCGTGGCCTCTAACAGGCCACTGCTCTAGCCAGTTGGCAAAGCAGCCTTCTTGCATTGCCTGGGTTTGCTGGAAGTGCCCCATGCATATGCACACAGGGCCTCAGTTATGCTGCAGCAAGGGTCACCCAGGCCATCTTGAGAGGTCACATGGGGGTCCACTGGTGTTGTACAATTAACCGTCTCCAGATATAATTTAAGACAACCTCATCGTCAGTTCATCCACAATTCCATTTCCTGCTAAACAAATCCATGTGAATACAGCAGCCACTCAGTTTATGATCTTAATTTGGTTCATGATTTTGGGGAAGATGGCTGCATTTCTGTTTGTGTGGAGAAGACAACCATGGTTATGAACATCATCTGATGCAGAATTTGCATAGGAAAGCAAAATTTTGCCAAACACTTTTGTTTGCAAACAGAAGTGTTCATGAACCGAGGTGTTACTGCAGAAATGGGACACTGTGTGCAAAAACAGAAGTACTGCAAAGACCCCTTCAGAGCCACGGGGAAGTGTAAAGAGGTAAAGCAGCCCTTGCAAACGCATCCATAACTGATGATAAAACTGATCTAATAATAGCACATTTGGAGTTGTGCAAGCAACTGCCAATTTTCTGAAGAGCATCTGAAGAAATTCTTTAATTTCTCCCTTACATTACTATATTTTTCATATCTCATGCCATTTCTTCCAGACTGTTGAGGAGCTCTCATGCCTTAAGCAGGATAATTCTTTGCATAGATGTGGATGCCTTCTCTGGTAGCAAGAGTCATCAGGGACAGAATTTGAAATGACCTTGGAAAACCATTACTTGAACTAAAAAGAAAGAAGAGCTTTTTATTTAGCATAATTGTATAAGGTTGTATTATTGCACTAATCTAGAGACCTTGAATTTTAAGTATTTGTACTGATAGCATTGCAGTATTTTAACATGGATGTGTTTTTGAGATTTTTAAGTTAACAAATATAAATATGGAGGTCTTAGAGTCTCCTCTTAACTGATGGCATTTTAGGAAAGAATAATATTGAATAGAAAATTATTTATATCCTCTGATGCAAGTAAATGAAAAGTATAAATATAAAGAAATTAAATGTGCAGAATAGTCTTTGAACTGTTTTCTCTGCCATTGAATACGCTTGTTTCTACAAACATGGGAAGTGGCATTAATGAATCCTTCCCCTTCTCAATATTTTAATTTATTTAGGATTTATTTCATAATAACATTTTGCTCTTGCAAAAAAGCAAAAGTATGGACTTGCTTTTCTTGCTTATGAACCTTCAAGTAAAGAGTGCTACTGTGATTATGATAGACTACAGTCCATCTAATCTATCAAAATGTTCGAATGAAATGTATTTGGCCATTTCTGCATCAGAAGTTTGAACACTTCTCTGTGTAGGCAGAAAGTGGAAACCCATTCGTGGCGTCACTCCCTCGGTGAGTATTTATCACGTGCCCCGTGTCAGGTCCAAGGTGCTGGGTGTGAGAGACAACCTTGCCTTCCTGGGGCCTAACTGTGGGTGGAATTCCCTTTTAGGGGAAGGGGCACCGGGAGTTACTGGGAATTGAAATCAGGGCCTTCACGCTAAGCTACATCTCCAGTCTTCTTTATTAACTTTTTGAGACAGAGATTTGCCAAGTTGCCGAATTCCTCAGGTTGGGCTCAAACTTGCCACCCTCCTGCCTCAGCCTCCCAGGGTGCTGGGATTATAGCCATGTACTACCATGCCCGGTAAGTGGAATTCTTAAAGGTCCTCAATGGTATTTAATAAAACACTTGGACATTTTTGTCTAATTTACCTTTAAAATAGGAAACACCTTTAGAATTTATCCTCAGTTTTACAGTAAATAACAGTAGTAGAAAATGGGAGAAACAAAATACTTATTAAGGAAAGATATCATGAATACAAAAGTTACTCTGGTGACCCCAGTCTCCAGCATTCGCCAGGACACTGTCGGGCAGTCTGAAACACTGCAGGGACGCTCCTGGCTCAGGTGAGGAGGAGAGATGGTCCCTAAGATGCACCCCGATTCCAAGGATAGTTACTGAGACCAATACGTGAACGATGAAGCATGCTGTATGTTAAAACATTTTAGTGGAACCAATTGATTTGCCTAAAAATTGAAAAAAAAATTGGGAATGTAAATTTCCAAGGCAGAACTTATTCAGGAAGATGGATATGTGCTCTTATTCTCCTCAGCTTTCTGGGAATCCCTAAGTATCCTGATGAGATTTAATTTGGCCAAAACATGGAATTTCGTCTGCACACCAGCATCACATCAGCCAAGAATGCCCCACACTTCTGTCCACCCAGGAGCCGCAGGAGCCATGTGGCTGGCCTCACCACCACCCCGGGTAGTCAGGCTACCAAGATGGGGTCACGGTGCCAGGGGAAGGGTGTGGACAGTGAGGCCAGCTCTACAGGGGAGGTCTGGACAGCTGTGACCAGCAAATGGATCCCCAGAGGTGCTGGTATTCCAATCCTGGGACACTTCACAGCCAAGGGACTGAATAAGGCTATGGACTCGACCTGCCAGTCACCCAGGCCACCCAGTCTGACCATGTGAGCTCAAGAGAATTTTCTCTGGCGGAAGCCAGAGATGAGCAGCGTGAAGGACAAGGAGACACCCAGGGAGGTTCCAGCAGAGTGCTCCCCGTGGGAAGAGGGAGGGGACAGCGTGGGGAGGCACAGGTGGGCTGAGCAGTGGCTGCAGGGACATGCACGGCTTCCCGGTGAAGAAAGCAGGCAGAGGGAGGACAGCCATCCATAGTGAGATTTTCCTCAGCCTAGGATTTAAATTAAGCTATAATCATGAACAAGTAAGAGCTAATTTGTTCATTGAAAAAATAATAAAGAAAAGTTCTCAAAGGATTGGGCCAAATTATCTTGTACTTGAATTATACAGAAGGGCATAAAACACCTTCTGCCTTACTCCCACTCCTAGCCACACAGTCACTGCTCACAAATACCTACTAACTGGAAGGAGGCAAGAATTCTGGGCACAGTGGGAAATGGAACAACTATGATGCTTGCCATGGTTCTCTCTCTCTCTCTCTCTCTCTCTCTCTCTCTCTCTCTCTCTCTCTCTCTCTCTGGAGAACTGCTATAGTGTCAAAACTCCAAGTTTGCTTGACACGGGACACATGGTTGAAGGAGAACAGGCCCAGGAGTTGCTTCTCTGAGCCATGGCTTGGGAGCGAGGCTAACACAGGAAGGCACTACCATGCAGGCTGCTGGCTGTGCCCAGCTCAGTGGCATCCCAAGGGCAGCAAGGGTGTGCCCTGTGGATGGTTCGCCAGGCTCAGGGCTGCTGGCATGCCTCACCCTGGGGCAGCGGGACCTCTGAGGCCAGCTGAGCAGGAAGAGGGAGCCTGCAGACGCCTTGATAAGCAGGGTCCTCGGCTTTCTTGGCATGAAAGGCTGCATTGTGTGCAGATGTTCAGGGCACTGCCACAAGCTTTGTGGATGAATGCATGGCATTGTCAGGGCGTGATTGGCCCAGAAATGAAGCATGGCCCGGCGCCATCTGCGAAGTCCCCATCTAATGACTGGAAGGGGTGAGGCGAAAGGAGTGAAACCCCCTCCTGAGACGGGAGGGCTCCAGGAGGGCCATCAGTCAGCCTCCAGATAAGGAAGCCAGCTCCTGTCTGCAGCACTCTAGCTGTCACGCCTTTCACTGCTGTCTCCTCACAGGGCTTAAGGAACAATCATCAGCCATTCCATTAAAAATCTCTCTCACAGAAATAGATAGAGCTGAAGAAATACTTTTAACGTCAGCAATTTCCCTGGCAGAAAGGCATATGAAGCACAGAGTAATCAAATTTCCTAACTTGACTTCCCTGTGAGCACGATCTTCACACCACAGAGCTAAGGAGACAAAGGTTGGGTTCTGCACTTCTTAAATAAGAATCAAGGAAGAGGAAGAGGAAGGCAGAAGGACGTCGGCGCCAAGGGAGGGACAGGAAGAGGGGACAGTTACGAAGGAGTGGCCGGAAAGGCTCACATGTTGTCCTGTGATGGTTTCAGGCCTCTGAACGAGGACACAGAATGATGTCCTCCAGCGACTCTGACTCTCTCTTCTTTAATGGCCCACGTCCACAAACTCAGCAAATGTCAAGTGTCTGGCAAATAAAAATAAATACCACCCATGTAACACAGAAAATATGAGTCTGAGGGTAAATAAGAAGTTAAAAAGGAGGGGAAAAGAGAAAAGGAATTTTTAAATAAACCTTAGAGGAAAAACCTTCTTGACTATCAGATCTTAGGATGGAAAAGGGTTTTCTATATAACAAACAAATTCAAAAGCTTCTATTGATAAATTTAGCTATGTCAAATATGACATAATTAAAAGGCAAGTAAAACAGAAACAAAATATTTCCCATAAATACAAAGAAAAAGTTTGATATTGATATATATTTATAAAACTTTTGACAGTATGAGAGATAAGTGTTCAGTGAACACAAACAGTACTGAAAAATTGGCAGAAATACATTTTAAAAAATCATCCTACTACTAACCAAATAAGTCAAAGTAAAACAAGATATCATTTTTTGCATGAAATGAGAAAAGTTGCTTTTCATTCCCTTTCTAAAACAATACCACATGAATTATCAAAAGTACCAAAGGACAGACCACCTTGCTGGCAGACAGAGGCAGCAGGGCCAAGACACCAAGGCACAATCAGAAAGGGTGAAAAAGCGCAGTGTACCAGCAGGCTGTGCATAGCTAGATGTCCCTGCAACTCATGAAAGCAGAAACGCTCAGAGACCCTAGCCGCAACCACAGCTCAGATGCCAAAGCATCATTAAAGACTTCTTAGCAGCAAGAGAATACATTCATGATATGGTAAACATCAAGGTTTAAAAACAACATGTTCATTATTCACGTTTCATCATAAAATGTGTTTGTACCTCTACACAGAAAACTCCAGGAACATCTTTACCATGGCAGAGCAGTGACTGTCTCTGGGCCAGACAAAACCAGAGGTCCTGGTGCCCAGGGCCCAGCACACCCAGGGTGACAGAAAGACATTATTTTCTGATAGAATTCCATGATAGAAAACCAAAAGGGCAGTTAATTAGACACATGTGCAAAACCAGATCACAGCTGTGCTTCTTACATTGCAGTACAGTTAGTACTGTTCTCACTTTGCAATACAGATGTGGGCTGAAATGTACAATGGAGCTCTATTCTTTGTTTAATGCTTCCGTCTTATTCTAACCCAGATGACAAAATTTTTTCTTTCCTCCTGCATGTTCAGTAATTTCTGCAGACTGTCCACTTAGTTTTCTAATCAGAAAAAAGTTAAAAATTACCAAATCACTCACTTTATAAATTCATACTCGATTTTTGCTACTTAGGGTACAATACCATCCACACCCAGAAGCTGGCGAATATCAAGTCCTGCCCTTGATGAAGACTCTGTAACACCTGAGCTCATGGGTGGGCGGGCTGATGAGACAGTGGCTGCCCCCACCCCAGGGCGTCCTCTCTGGAAGACCTCTTCTCTGCTGTGAGCCTGAGCCCCACTTCACAGCAGGGCAGGAGTAGCTCAGGAGGACGCAGGTCTTGGTCTGTGTGTGCCCTTTGACACCCAGCACAGGGAGAGGCACACAGAGTGTGTAACAGTTGATACACATTGTGTCAACTCGAGAAGTCCAGAAGCTTTACTAAGTAACTCAGCAGCTCTCCAGCCTGGGGTGTGGAGGACATGCTCTTACCACTCCAGGATGTTGTCCATTGTGTCAACTTGAGAAGTTTAGAACTCTAACTAAGCGACTCAGCAGGGGCCAGGGTCCTCACTTTGTAGACAACCTCAGCCTGTGCAAGAGGAGGCCACCAAGATGGTGCGAGTGGTGCAGCCACCTGGGGATGGGCAGCCTGAAGACAACATAAGGGAGGAAAAGAGGCTTGCTCCCTCCACCCTTTCACCCTTGTTGATTTTGCTGTATTCCACTGCCATGAACTGTTGCCCCTCTGCCATGCTACCCTGCTTTGGAGCCAGTTGATTACGGGATGAAACCTCCACAAACTGTGAGCTAAATAAACCTTTCCTTCCTTCATTTTGGGCATTGAGTATTATGTCTCAGCAACAAGAGAAAAGTAACTAAGACACTGTGCTTTGACCCCAGGACAATCCCAAAATGAATGGGCCGGGGTACAGTTGGCTTCCGGTTCTCCATCCTCCCCTTCAGCCCACCTCAGACTGACGTCATCCAGGGACAGGAGCCTGACAGACTGGTTTCTCATCATCCTTCCTTGAATCAGGTACCAACAGTGTAATGACTACATGCAGAGCGTTTGCATTGTGTTATGCATGATGATAACCCAGGCCTGGTATAAAATACCCAGAAGGCTAGCTGCAAACACTGCCACCTTCACAAGGCCCTCGAACAGCACAGGATCAGATGCCCTCGCAGTACAAGAATCCACACTGCTCAGACCCAAGGGACAACTCTACCTCACCCACTCAGTAAAATGCAAACGGAGACACAAATGTGAGCAACCAGCGTTGGTGAGGGTCTTGTGCTTCACTATTTTGTACAACACATGTCCTATTTCCTCTGTGAATTTTGTGAATTCTGTGAATTTCTGTGAATTTCTGTGAGATTACTAAAATAATACACTTCTCCAATCACCCAGTTACTTCAGGGAGCTATTCTACTGTGGTGGGGGATGCAATGCACACGGCACAAGCTCAGCCTCCACAGGAGTCCCAAGCTCCTCACCATACACGTCTAGCAATTTCCTGCAGAAAATAACACCAACTCCAGCACGCAGGATTCAGAATTCTGCTGCTGCTAAAAATCAGGAGATACGCCCTGGGATAAATGGTCTTCAACTGATAGCTTTTTAATTTTTTTAAGAAAACACTTAAATGTTTCAGATGCCTTTCAAATGGAAGCCGTGCCCTTAGCCACTTTTAACCAAGGGAAATGAAAACTGTCAGACATCACTTTGAATCAGACATTCAGGAAGAAAGAAAACTCTAAATTCAGATACTTCACTGTCACAAAGATATACTAAATTGGACTTAGCTACAAAAAAAAAAAAAATGTATAACAAAACAGCTCACAAAATGGAAAATCACAAATTGTCGTTCATTCGGCCAAATGATCTTGGTGTTTCTGTGAAAGCTTCGCTAAAAAATCCACTCAGAGGCTTTGCTTTGGTCTTCCTGTTTTCCCTTTTCTTAAGCCATACCAAAGCTTTGTTAGTGTTCTTAACACTCATCACTTTATTCTACCCATAAACCATACCTCTAAATTTGTATCCATATTCATTGAAAAAATAAATTAAATTAACATCAAGTTTAATCGTTGTTACCAGTTTATGAAAACTGAAAATTAAACATTGTACTTAGGACTTTAGGTTTTTAATTAATAAAAAAGCAAACCATTTGTACGTTCGGAAATTACATTCTATGCTGGTGAGCCCAAAAGGCTTCAGCATGCTCTAAAACTAAATGCCTAGGATTAATCTTCTCAAAATGAAAACTACATATGAAAATCAGACCAAAAGTTACTCAAGAGTAGGAGGTCTTTCTTCCCCAGACAAGCATGCTACTTTACATGCAGAAGAATCCAAATTATCTGACAGGTTACAGGCGGGAAGCTCTTCGGCACAGCTGACAGTCTTTCAGGAAGCGTGGTGTGTGTGTTTGACAGCACAGAGACAGCCTCCAATTTGGGAGCAGATAAGAATACACCGTGTTCAGCTAAAGATGGCACAAGGATGCTGTTGGGGTGACTTGTGCAGAGACGAGACCCATTATTTACCTCCACGCGATGCTTGGGGTCCTGGGGCCTGGTCTGGGCGAGGGGTGGGGATCACTCTGCAATGGGCCTCACAGAGATGACTATGAGAGGTCACTAGCCACAAATCTCCAGGGACTGGAGACCTGGTGGGCTCCCCGGGTTCCCCCAGCTTCCTCTCTATCTGCCTTCTTACAGAGATGTAAAAGCTGCTGCTGTGACCTAATCCCTCCCCACACTCCCAAGACAGAACCTCTTCTTCTGATATTTATATCACAACATGAAACATCCATGTTAACTACCGGTAAGTGTATAATTCAGTGGCAATCAATATATTCACACTGCAGCACAATGACCACTGTCCATCTCCAGAACTTTCCCAAAATTCCCAACTGGAACTCTGCATCCATGGACCAACAACCACCACTTTTCCTCCAGCCACAGGAAACTTCAACAATCAACACTGGGAACCCAACTCTCCCCTCCCTAGGAGGCCACATTGTTTTCTCTGGTTCGAGGGGGCCTTCCATGGGGACAAATCCCTCAGTACCACACGCAGAAAGTGGAGTCCCAGGGGAACGTCTGAGACTCGAGCGCTTGCCTAGGGCCTCTCCACAGAGGCGCTAGACAGGCCACTCTGTTCACCTCGCTCTGCGCAGGCTCCGGGAGATCTGGGGGCTCGGCTGTCCCCATTGCCCCTCACAGACTGCCTGTGCTGCTGGCCGAGGAGAGAGCTCAAGCAGAGCCCAAAACAGCTGCTGGAAATCAGCTCTGACAGTGGGACCTGCCATGACTGTGGAGACCAGAGGTCTAGAGCTGCTGAAGAGCAACGGCAGGCACCCCAGGGGCCAGCTGGATAAGACATGATGAGGAATCTGCCACCAGAGACCACCTGGCCTGAGAGAGCCAAAGGATTTGAATTCAGGTTCGGGACACGTCCCACGCCGCCCTGTCCCCTGTGAGGACATCCTGTCCGCAGCCTGTAGATTTCAGCGATCACAGCTGTCCACAACACAGATCCTCTCTTTCTGTTTGAGCTCCTGATATTGTGCTACTTGTAAATAAGGGAGGTTGAATTTTAAGACAGATACCCAACCTAAGGGCAGATGTGTTTACCTCATTTTTCTGCAAATTAAAGATACAATAGGGGAGGCCTAAACAGAGTTAATGAACTGTTTTCTTTCTTCACTAATTCAAAGACTTGAGACTCAAAAAGAACTGTGGCAGTGGGGAGAGATACTACTGTATTCAGTTTCTTGGAGAATCTTTTAATACGTGGAGCACAGGACTAAAGGTACACACACGTGCAGAGACAGACCACCAACTGCAGGCGTGTGGTGGCCCATGTGCCCCATTACACTGTTTGATGGACATCCCAGATGCTGCAGTTGAAATGCAGAAGGGAATGTCTTCGCAATTATTGCATATTCTATGTAACAAGCAGCCCTACACACAAGCTGAATTATAAATCTGTATACTGTTTCTTGAGCACTTGTTCCCTCCATATGCCCATTATATATGTATAAATTTTACAAAGTATAAATTAAGTAGTGTTTGTGTTTTTACAAATTATCTGATGTTTGTTTGGGGCTGAGGGTAGCCATTAAAAATGGAGAAATCCAAATGACTACAATCACTGCTCAATTTTAAAAGTTCAGCTACCAGCACTAAATCCAAAGCACTCACTAACTCACAATGTTGTTCTTCAAGTGACTCAACTCCTCTGCACCTCCACCTGCACCTGCACTGGTCAGTTTGCTCACTATTTACTACAGGAGGTCCCTCATCAGGGCACTGAAGGAATAGGGAAAATGGATTAAAGTTAATTGTCATACATTCATATAACTAAAGGCTCTGTCAACCCTCATGGTTTGATAGATTCAGGTTCGAGAGGTTCAGTTAATGGCATAGTTTGACAGATCACTTATTCAGTTAAGGAAGAGAGCTATCTAGCTGTGATCTCTCTTGTGCTCAGCTTCCCAGGGTAACATTGCTGGCTCTACAGCTGGATGGAGATGGAGAATTAGGCTGTAGTGCCAAAGACAGCAACACAGCTACAGAAGTGGGCCAATTTGTCAGCCAACAAGCAATGCCATTTGGTGTGTGCCATGGGGATAGCAC
This sequence comes from Dasyprocta punctata, assembly GCA_004363535.1. Taxonomy (NCBI): domain Eukaryota; kingdom Metazoa; phylum Chordata; class Mammalia; order Rodentia; family Dasyproctidae; genus Dasyprocta; species Dasyprocta punctata. Next base: position 66,540 of record RJWM01007199.1, on the reverse strand, counting down.
TGCCAGGCTGTTCCAGCAATTCACAGCTGTTGGAGCCACCACTTCCTCATGGGCAGGAAGAGAGTACTCAGGGTAGACTCACACCATATCATGCAGAGGCTGACTCAAGCTGACACGTGGAAAGCACATGTGAACGAACAGGCACCACTGCCATTCCATGGCACCAACTCCTGAACGCTAATACTGGAGTTTCATAAATTGGCGCGTCATGAAATAGTATTCTTTTTATTCCATTTCAAGCAATTAAAAACATAAGAATAATTGTTAGGTGGCAAGTCACACTATTAGAAACAGCAAGCCTTCCCCAGAGCAAACCCTGAAAAGCAGTGTTGGTGTTGCCATTAATAGTAATCACTGAAAACACAGAAAGGATTGTGCTACTGTCAACACAGAAGGAGATTTTAAAAATAAGTAAATGTATTTCCTTATTTCGCATAATATAAACTGCCATTGGAAGGCAGACTATAACAGGAATTTGGGTGGGTTCCCGTGCCATGATGAAGTATACCTCCGAAAAGGCTCCCGCAGGCAGGGGATTCCCACCATTCACCACAACCTCCGTCCTCAGCTGACCCACATCCACACAGGGGCCCAGGCACACGCCGTTCACATGGACGTGCGCATCTAACACTCAAAGGCAGGCGTGAAGGCTCAGCACAGACTTTAATTAAGCTGCAGAGAACACTTTTGTTTCAGTTTCTCACCTGTAACACCAATCGGTTTTACCACGTTACCTTTAAAGATGTTTCTAGCTCACCAGTGAGGTTAAAATGGAGAAAGTTTTATAGACAAGGGAAGAGTTCCTTGCTTTTCAAAAAGCATGGCGGGGATTCACAGCTCCTTGCATAAGGCAGGTAGGTGATTAGCCAGCTGGGAACTAAGGAAATCCACTGCTGGAAGAGCTTCCTCCTGCTCTTTCCACCTTTGTAACTTAGATCTGACAAGAATTCACCTACCAAAGACAGTGCATCCGTCACCTGCCCTCAGGACCTGCCTGGAAGACTTCCCAGGAGGCAGATTCAGCTGCCACTGTGCTGTTGGCGACAGCCCATCCAGCCCCGGGGACACAAGTGCACGTCTGCTGATGTAAGTGCAGTAGGGGACAAGTACATCTCTTTCTCCTACACCAAGTGCTCTGGTCCAGGGCTCTCCTGTGGGGTGGAATCCAGGAAGGTCTGGCAGATGTAGAGAAGCTGAGATGCCTGGCTTGGCACAGTAGCAATCAGCATGACAGTGACTAAGAGAAGCCCTGCAGCTGGGAACCTGAAGGCGAAGACGTTAATAAACACGTTTCCAGATAGTCTCCTGGGGATGCTGCCAAGTCAGGCCAGTTGATTTTCTGATGCTTTTAAAGGAAACAATGATGAGTAGACAACTTACAGGGGAAAAAGATGTATGAGTTTTTGCTTCAGATCATGTCTGTGCTCCGTTGGTTTCAGTGTCCAATCCACATCCATTCTGTCCATCGACACCTCAGCCCCGGATGCTACGTCATGTTCCCTTCTGAGCTCCCAGGGCAGCCACACACTGCGGCCAGAGTGGGTACATCCTGATCGGAGGGGACCGTGACGTCTGAGCTCCTCCAAGCCCCTCTGTCCAGGGGTGTCAGGGATGCCGTTCCAGCCTAATGCCAGCTCACTGCCCCACGCTGCTCAGCAGTGCTGAGGTTTCAAGCACTGCTGAAAAAGCTAGCATTGCTTCTTCCTTTCTTGTTTTCCTAGCACTTTATGTGTGGAGAAAGGGAAAGGAAAAGCCACAAAGAACCTGTTGTTCTCTGAAATCATAGGAGTTTTTACCTTTTGAAAATGAATGTTTCAATGCTAATCCAAATTCTCTTTAAGGGAAGACTTTCTGGTCTCCTTCACTACATTTTGCATTTTGGGACCTTTCTGGTTGTCAGCTTACCATCTCAGAAGGGAAAGCTAACAGGAAAGGCATACAGCGACCTGCCATCACAGTAAGGTGAGATGCTAAATAAATGAGTGTTTCTAGGAGGCAGGGCCCATCAAAGTGAATCAGAAAAGCCTAAATCACTGAGGAAGAAAAGCAGAAACTTAAAATAAATAGGTTTTACATATGAGTTTGACAGACACAGATTTGTAATCAAGCACAAATCAAACACAAAGCCAATCCTCTGTTGTACCTTAAAAAGAGGATGGAGCAGCCCATCACCTAAAGAGCAACAGTCACCTAAAGAGCCCAAAGAGCCAGTGTCCTCCAGCCCCCAGGAAGCCAGACACCAGTGTCTACAGGGATTCCTGCCTGCCTTGAAATGTTCTTTACCCCAAAAATACATAAATAAAAACTAAAAGTACAAAGTAAAAACAATGCTGGTCATTGCTCCAAAGATTTGGGTTGTAAGAGAATAGTACAGGTTGTGATGTGAATATACAGAATGGATTCCACCACTGCCACATTCCCTACAGTGTTAGCTTAACGCAGGTCTAAAAATAAACCCCAACTGTGCACCATCACCGGTGCTGTGCCGCTTCTCTCCCTCCACCACTGCAAAGGGGGCCAGTGCCTGCCTGGCTCAGCGCCCTTCACATGGGAGAAGCTTCTGGTGCTGTGTGGGGGACAGGGCTCTGATGCTGTGTGGCCACACTGCATCCCTGGTTACCCTCCCCCAACCCCAGCACCTCAGCCCAGGGAGGTTCCCTGCAGCCAGCCCCTCTGCAGCCCCTTGCTCCTCTCATTCTCCCTGCTCGGGAGAGCCAGGGCTGCTCCTCTGGTTCATGTGCCTCGACCTCCCTGGTGGTCCCTTCCAGCCCCACAGCTTCATCACCACCAATGCCCAGGTGATGGCCAGAGTGACACAGCCAGCCCCACTTCTCTCCCGCCCTCCACCTCGGGATTTCCAGCATCTCTGCCTACACAATCCACCTTTAACCCGACATGTCCAAAATGTTTCTAAAACTCATTTTCATCCTCAAAGTCTCGTCTCAACAATGGCCACTCAGATACCCTGGGAATGGTGTTCTGCTCCTCTTCTCCTGCTCCACACCTTGTTGGGTTTCCCTCCTCCTCCCCTTAAGGACTCTGCCTCACCCTCGGTTTCTTAGCACCGGCCCAAAGTGATCTTCCTACATCCTAAGTGCTGCTTTGAAAATTCACTGTATTGCTCAAAGTCAGCCAGGGATCTCTACTGCCACAAGATAACTCTAAACATCCTGTAATCTGAGAAGAGCACTTTGTCTGTGTCTTTATTCACATCCCCCATACTCTGAACGCCTGTGGGTCCACCTGATGAGCTACCGCGCTCTTACCAAGCTTTGTCTCAATGCCGCCTACTCTGAAAAGCCAAATTACCTCCACACAACTGGCTCTCTTTCATAGACTCTGCAGTCCTCTGATGACAGCTGTGTTCATTTCTAGCCAGTCTTTTCTACAGTGTGCTCTGGTTGCTTTTTCTATGTATATGTCTTTTTATAAACTTGATGTCCCCAAAACTACTGACTTTATAAGTTCAACAACCAAAACAGTGCAGGCATAGGAGGCACTAGCAGTATAACAATTGATAAACAAGTGAATGAAAAACAGCAATTCCTTTCTGTTCCATTGTAGCTTTTTCCTGGGTCCCATCAGATTTCTAAAAATTCTAATATCTTCCATTAAACGTGTAATTGTTGAGTAAGTAGGCACTTCAACACGTACAACACTCGAGCCAGAAGTTCAACCTGATTCTGCCTCATGAGGCTATCAGGGTTTTGAGAACTGGGACTCAGGGGAGGCTGCCTGGAGGGGTTCAAGGGAGTCTGCCACCCCCAGGCCCCCGCTGCTTTAACCACAAGCGATGTGCACCCAAAAACCTCAGCCCCCAGCAGGGGCCTTGGCAGTCACCTGGCCCATCTGACTTCCTGTACCCCCGTGAGGAAGTTTAGTTACATGGGTTTCCGAAGCTTCCCCTCACAAAATAACAACAAAAGTGGTAAGAATGCGTCATAAACTGAGCCTGCCTTGGTGCTGCTACCTTCCATGTGTGCTTCAGACAGCGGCAACTGGCAGCTGGCTCCGTGGCTGAACATGGCAGAAGGGATTTCATGGCTACAGCTTGTCACCACGAAGAAGGGAACAGACATTCTGGTGAGCAATTTTTGCTCAAAGAGCTAAGAGAAATGCCGAGTGCCGCTGAGAGGCAGAAACTCCGTCATCCCGTGGTACTGGGAGACAAAAGGCTCCAGCGCTGGAAGCCACGTCAGCTGCTGCCACAGAACAGGGCACAGAGGACAGTGACAGCAATGGCCTCACAGGACATCCCAGCTGAGAACTGGACCACGTGTTCTCTGCTTCTCTCCACCTCACACCCTTTCCGTGACCCTGGGCTCAGAGAAGAAAAGGAAGACATAATAATAGAATTTAATGCTTCTGTGACTTAAAAAGAGTGATTTAAGCAAGATTTTCTCTTTTGGACACAAAGGCAGACCACAGTGGGACTGGGAACACACTGGTGCACTGATTACTGGACAGCAAGCTGTGTTAGTGAAAGAAAAGAAGCTATTAATACTTTCTAGATATGGGAAAGGTGAAATGAATGCATCTGAAATCCACTTCTGTTAGAAAAAAGGAAAAATATTGTGAGGCCAAAACCAATCTTAAGAGCTGGATCTGCTGGTATTTGCTTTAAACACTCTGTAAAGTCTTAACAGGTTTTCAAAGACCAGCAGCAGCACCGCCCCATGGGGAAACCTTCCACAGAGGAAGGAGGGCTGTGGCTTTCACAGGCTGCACAGGGAGAAGCTCAGCACCTGAGCTGTGGCTCCACCGCCGCTCTTGGAGTTAGAGTTAGCTGGTGCCCTGGGACACAGGGATGATGCATCCGGGGGGATGAGCAGGGCTTCTCGCCTTGGCTTCTCCCCAGCCACGATGACACCTGCTTACCTATGAGGGAGTCAGACAGTGGCACAGGGGAAACTGAAAAAATGTGTTCGCAGAGCATTAAAAGAAGTTATGACGCCAGGCATGCAGGAAAGAGGTCAAGCCTGGGGCAAATGATGGCGAGTTCAGGCAGGTGGCATGGCCAGGAGGAGAGCTCCGCAGGGACCAGGAGTCACAGGAGCTGAGCGCTGAACCACAGGATGAGGGCAGGGCTGCCAGGCAGAATGTAGACATCCTGCTAGATCTGAATTTCAAGTTGAGTAATTTTGGAACATAAGAAATATGCCAATGTTGCCCGACATATGTTTATACAAAAATACTACTCTTTGTGGGCAGAAGCTCAAATTCAGCAGGGGCACCCTACATTTTTATTTGCTAAACCTGGCAATGCTGGCTGAGGGATATGGGGTTCACGATGGCCTGGCAGGAGAGAAGGAGAAATGAACACCTGACTCAGACACCAGCTCAGAGCTCTCTCAGAAGAGACAAGAGCAACACAGGAGGAGAACCTGGCAACAAGACACGCTAGAGGGCTCCACCAAGGGAAGCCGGCTGGAGTCAAAGGGAGGGGCTGGTGCTCAGCACGCCAAGAAGGAGGATGAGCAAAGGCTGTGGGCACACAGCATGGAGACTGCACGGTGTGGGGCTCACGGTGACAAGGATGGAGAGATCAGTGGCGCTGGCATCCCTAAGGAATGGGACACCTAACCCAGATGGAGGAGAACCCAGGGATCCTGCTGAGGCCTCCCAGGGCTGCATCAACAGCACTAGTTCTTCATAGGGATACTCTGGAAGTAAAGCCAAAGAGGAAATCAGTCCTTACTCTGTATGTCAGATTTCTAAAGCACAAAAATATGAGGCACCACTTCAGTGCTTTGTAGGGAAAAGAGTTTCACAGGATAAGAAATTCAGTCCACATGAAAATACCTGAGGAGATGCAACAGTGAATTTACTCTGAAAAGCAACTGCAGTAAATGCATCTACTAGTGTATCAGAAGAGCTTAGGTGTGATATGAAACACAGTCTCCCTGAAGCTCAGGTAAAATTTAAATCTACTCCCACATTAAACATAAAAATAATTTTTCTCAATATTATTTTAACTGGTTCTCCTAGAACTCTATTACTAAATGAAGCTAAAATTTAAAAGTCACTGATTTGAAAAATCTTTCCTAAAATATAATAGAATATTTCCATAATGACCTGTATAGTCATGCATTAAAAAAAAATTAATAACCAAAATCACAATGGGATTCAATAGATTTAAATGCAAAAAAACCTTACTGGCCAAGTACAAAGTAGGAAACATCTCAAATACATCACTGTAGGTAAAGATATTAGTCACCTTCACACCAATTCATTTGAAAAGATAAAATCTGCCACATCATATAGAGAAAAGTCATGAAATGATAATTCATAGAAAAGGAAACAAAAATTACTTAATACATACAGAGAAGAGTTGCCTCTCCTAGCAATCAAGGACACCCTTTTTACATCCCCTAATGTTTTCACTTGTCAAATTAGCTATTATTTTTTAAAACTGAAATATTCAACACTAATGAGGATAGTTAATGAGTGTCAGGCACTCTCCTACTGTATAAATTGGTTTAAAAACTGTCTAGCAAGTAATTTAGCAGTGTATGTCAAAAGTTTTAAAAATAATCGCGGTTTTCCACCTAGGCGTTCCTCCCGGAATCTGTCATCAGCTGTGTCATGGAGGAGCTGTGGAAAGAGGCATCTGCCACACCACTCACAGCAGAAGACAGGAAAAGCACGTGGATGTCCTCCAACGGGAGAACAGCACAAGCAGAGCACTGCACAGTGAAGAAAACTGCACTGAATGACGCAGGAAAATAATGGAAGAAACACTGAGTTTCAAAGTATCACACAAAACTATATTTATATGTCTCTATATAGCATGATAACGATTATATATAAAACAGATGAAAATATACCAAAATGTCAACTATGATTAAATGAGTTGTGATTTTGCAGTAATTATTTCTCTTTAAATATTTTTTCAAGTTTCTACAATATGGGTATACTACCTTCGTAATCACTGAAGAAAAACAGCAGAAGCAACTTTAGCCATCAAGTTTTGCTTCATTATAAGAAAAATGGAAACATGGATTAATCTAAGAATATATATGAAGCTTAGATATGTATGGGTTTTAAATAAGACCCTGGTGTTTATTTCAACATTTATATTTATCAACCGCCTTCTGTCCTGAAACCCTTCTATTGTTATCTCAATGATACAATAAAAATGAACAAGAATTAAACTGAATAAAGAAAACAAATAAAATCTTTGTTCCCCAAATCAATTTCCCCCTTAAAACCGAGTCTGCCAACAACCACAGTATGTAAAATGCTATTTGATTTTTTTACAAGCTGAAATTTGTAAAATCCACACTTATTCTTCTAAAAGAAAGAAAACCACCAGCAACCTTTTGTTGACCCAGGTTTCTCCATTCTGATCTTGAAGACAACAGAGTGGAGTATTTATTGTTGCCACTCTAGGCATGAATACAAATCAGTGCCCTTTTACAAGTGTGGCACAGAATTTTCGAATACTTAGAGCTGAAAGGGGCAGGGTATGCATCACCTGGGGGAAACATGCTTGGGCTCACTGGACAGAGAACCCACATTGCTCGAGTCAAATCACCTGAGAACTGCTGATTATTCAGTTTTCAAGCATGCACAATGTCTATATGGGAAGGCACTTGACATCCAGCCAGAGTTTTAATTTGTTTTAAAAGCATGAGAGGCACTGGGAACATCCTTTCATCCTGTGCCACCCACATGGGGTCACACACACAGTGCGGATGTTCTGATGTGGGAAATCACTTGTTACACTTGTGTAAGGGTCAGATTTCCATAAAGGAAGTGATAGTCCTTCTAAAATGACAGAAGAGGACTTCTTTGTGAATTCATAATATCAGCCTGCTCTGGGAGCCCAAGGAGATTTTTGTGGGTGAAGTCCCCAAGTTAAAGAACATGTATGTGAGACATCAGCAACAACAGCAGGCAGCATGGAGCAGAGCAGGGTGCAAAAGCACAAGAGCACAACAGCAGCCTGCATCTTTATTGGATAATTCTTACACAGGTTGTTATCACATACTTACATTCTTGTATAGTGCTGTAAACAGCACATGTCTGTTTATCTGTGCCAAGTCATGGTTACAAACTGTATCCCACTGTGCACCTGCACTAGGCAGCAAGGTCACATCCTCAGGTGTCCTTAGATGTTCCTGAGCTTTGAAGCAGTCTGAGTGGTTCTCCAGACTTAACATAAAGAGTCATGAATCATTACTTAAAAATTAAAATAATAATACAACCTGCTAGGTCAGGAACAAAATCAAATTAGAAATCATTTAGGGTAGCTAGTATGACACTTTCAGCACAGTACACAGCACGCATAGGACAGAACAGACTTCTTGTTACATAGCTGGTAGATTCTCATCAGAAAGAGAAAGGAGAAGAGAGAGAGACAAACAGACAGAGAGATAATACACTTTTCCCATCACTGCATCTAGGCATCATTATTGCATCTCCTGTAGGAATGACACATGGAAAGGTGGCTGAGACACACAATGAATTCCAGTATATCAAAGTGGAAGTCATATTCAAAAGAAAGTAATTTCCCAAGTTCTACTTCTGTCCTCAACAATGCTCCTAGACCTTTCCTGAGACACTGCCACCCAATCTCCAGTTGAAGTCATCAGATGAAGACTTTACACTGCAGCAGGGCAGCACACTGTCTTCAAACATTAACAATGCAGTGAATGCTAACCAAAATCCATTTCTCCTTCCTTCCTCCACTCCCTCCTCTCTCCCCCCTCCCTCTCTTCCTCTCTCTCTCACTCCTTGCCTTCCTTCCTCCCACTCGACAACATACTTCATCCATGACTGGCATCACAACTGAAGGGAGGATGACTGACTTTGGAAAAGCACTTTAGTCATCTTGTTTCTAAACATCAATAGAAGGGTGTAAACATTTCCGTCTGCTCACCTCATTAGTGCTGATAAAGGAGACCTGCAAACCTCTGGGGCTGTGGTTCCTCATGGACTCAGATGAAGACTCCCAGCGTGCAGCTGGAGTGCACCCCAGGCCCTTCAGGTGGCCCTGACCACCAGCATCACTTCTACCCTACGCTAACACAGTTTCTCTTTCGCTCCGTCCATCTGCTGCATTCAGTTTGAGCTTTCCCTCACATTGGTGAAGAAGCAAGCAAGTGACTACTTGTTTCCTAGTAAACAGACATTAAGGAAATTCACAAAAATGTAAAACAATATCATTTCTCACTCAAAATATGTGTTTTAGAAAAAATTATTTTTCATAAAAACATATTACTTGTTAACCTATAATGGATTTACTTTTGTTATTTTAGACAATACAAAAATATTTTTAAATTTTCCTATGTTGACTTCTAATGGACTAAACATGGATTGACATAACCCACATAAACAAACGCTTTTTGGGTCCTAAATAGTTTTAAGGAGTACAATAGGTCCTAGACATCATTTTTCAAGAAGTGTTATGATAGACCTCTACTTTGAGTCAGAATTAAAAACATAAGTTAATGTTGAACTCAGACACCCCAAAAGATCTCTCTGGATTTTCACATAAAGTGACCTTCTGCTCTCCTTCAGTGTTGAGAAGTATTTTTGTTTGATTTTATGCTACTCAGAATCCAAATTAAATTTCACTCCAGTGCAGAACTACCTATTAAGAATTCTCAAATATTGGTCACTCATCCATTTAATAAAAATGTACCCAGTACCTCTCAAGCGCAAATATAGCAAAGTTTGGTAAACTGTCAGACTGAAGAAATAAATGGTGTCTTTTCAGTCTGGAAAACCTATAAGCACCTGTCTGTAAATAATAAGACGTACCACGTGTTAAGTGCAGACTGCGTGGTAGACACTGTTCAGACTGCTTCTCAGCGCAGCAAACCCACTCCCAGCCAGGATCCCACATCCTATTGCTGTTCTGGCTTACAGAGAAGGAGCTGGGTGGGATGAAGCTACTTGTCCATGGGACTGGGCTCAAAGTGGCAGAGCCAGCACTTGAGCTAGCAGAGTCACTGCTCTGACCCTGCATGTTCTACCCGGCACCACCCAGCAAGGCCTGGAATGGAACCCAGAACGGCCACACATGATGACAACACAAACCCACGGCATCGCTGAGACCCACTGGAGCATGACCCGGAGGGATTCTGACAGTGAGTCCACTGTTTATTCTTGGAACCTGCAGACCGGACTAGCAAGTTAGGTAGACAAGAATTCTGAGTTACTCTGACCTTGTCCACATGATAAAAGCTGTGAGGAAAGAACCCCACTATTACCAGGAATAGCAAAGCAGAGTGTCTGCAAGACAAGTCCTGACCCTGAAATACAGAAAGAGAGCCAGGAGGTGGGCCATCCACCCACCAGCTCCCCAGAGTCCCCTGTGCACACTCTGGGATAGCCCATCGGCCACTGGAGTGTTCTCCACTCCCAGTCGTACGTTGAAGCTGTCATCCCAAATCCACCTCAGTGTGAGACTGCATTTGGAGACAGGGTGTCCAAGGAGGTGAGCCAAGTGAAGAGAGGGGCACAGGCCAAGCCCGAGCCAATATAACTGAGAGATACAGGGGACACAGGGATGAGGTGGTGTCGGAGAGGGGCCACAGAGGACACCAAACCCCCCAGCTTCTGAGACCATGAGAAAATCAGTTGTTGTTCAGCAGCCTGCAGTATTTTGTGCCCTTGCAGGCCAAAATGGCGGCCTAACTCTCACCCAGTCACACGTTTTAAAGTTCCTAGTTGAGTCCCCAACATTATCCTTGTCAGTGTATTAGGTGGGGACATCCAAAGACAGAAGTTTCCTGAGGTCCACAGTAGCAGGCAAGGTGGGGCGGCTTGTTGGTGACACCAGCTAGGCTTACGGGTCATGGCTGGCCTGCCCACCCCCAGGAGTGGATGAGGAAAAGCTAGAGAGAAAGGGCCTAACCTCCAAAGCAAGCCCGGAAGGCGTGCGTGGGACTGAAGGTCACGTGTGCCCCCAAGTCCAGCATGTTCGAGGGGCTGGAGGCTGCAGCTCACAGGCTTCCTGAGCTGCTGTGAAGGACAAAGCGATGGCACGAGGGGACTGAGTGGTTCCTGAGGTCCACACCAGGAGAGCCTTGGGGAGAATCAAAGGGGAGCCCTGTGGTGGACCTTGTGCTCAATTCCAGACACGGTCACCCTGGACACCTGAGCAACCGCCACCTCCCACTCCATGCACACGTCTCGGACCCTGCATCCCAGGTCACCCGGATGCGCATGGCAGGCAGGACCGCCAGGCCTGCAGGAACTCGCGAAAGTTGACAGCGTCGTCCTTACAAGTTAGAGAAAAAAGGAGGCGCCACTTAGGATCTGTGGTGTCCATCATCCACACCATGGTTAGAACCCCAATACACTGAATTCCCTGAGGAGCAACTTGACAATAAGTCTGAAAAGTCCTGAAAACTGTCTCTTTCTAAAATAGAAACAACATTTTCTGGAATTTATCCTAAAATGATGCTATGACCAGGAATGCTTAAAGACTTCCATATAAAATATTAACAAGAGCTACGTACATTTTAAAAAAGATAAAAATTAATTTTTTCTCTGAGGTATAAAATTATAGATGGCTTTTATTTTTATACTTTTTGCTATTTCAAAAGTTCTACAATGTAAATGTATTACAGTTGTGAGTCAGAAAATAAAAATAAATAAACGGTTTGTCTTTTACAAGATTGATTTGCCCGTGGAATGCTGACCATACACTGGATAAAATCTCTGAATACTTCCCCATCTCTGTCTGTCCTTTCAGAAAATGCGGACACAAATGAAGAACATATTTTTATTTAAACACACACGAAGTTCTTTCAGTCATAGGTGAAAATCTGGCAATTACAGGGAAATATGTTGTGAAAATGTCAATATGTTTTATAATAAAACTTGTTTCTCGCTTCAAAAAGAACCATCTCTCTCTTCTAGCTAAAACATGCCCACCCAAGACTAAGAGACACTTGGAGGGATACTCTTGTATGGAAATTAGGAAACCACTTTCTGCTCCCCGCCAAAAATACCCCTCTGTCTTTGTAGGTCACCTGCGTAAGAGCTGTCCCCAGCTCTCTGGATGAACGGGAAGCTGATGATCTCACAGAGAAGGAAAAGGCACCTCCAGACCAGCAGGCCCTGTGGGCAGAGTGCTTCACCCAACAGCGGCTCTCCACACTCCCCAGGGAGCACAGCAGTCACAGGGCCTGGACCTGCAGCCCCAGAGCAGGGCCTTCAGGATGTGGGGACAGCAGGCCCATGCGGTGTGCTGCACGCGTCTAACCAGGTAATCGTGAGTGCTTGCTTTCAACCAGTTTCAAATACACAAAGGGTTGAGGTTGACTGTTAGATTTCCCAAACTACTGGCACATCGCTGCTAATCTAAATCTCACCAGATTTGTACAAATAAACAATACGTTTCGCTAGTTACTTGAATGAGCAATGTTTTTAAAAACATATTTGCAAGCTTTGGCACTCCCCGAGCTGCCCTCTAGCAGCTTTCTACCTCTCTTGCATTTCCTTCCACCCTGCACTGTCCTTCTGCCACCCAGCAGAGGTCTGAGGACCGATCTGCTCCTCTCTGGGCCAGTGATTTCTCTCTCTCTCTCTCTCTCTCTCTCTCTCTCTCTCTCTCTCTCTTTACAAAGAATCTACAAAAAAATCCATAGAACAGACAAGCAGGTTTAGCAAGGTCATGGTACAAGGTCACAAGGCCATATACAGAAATCTAGTGTTAGACTATATACAAGTAATGAACAATTCAAAAGTAAAATTGTAAAGGCACAAGTTACAACATCACAAAAAACTCAAAGTAACATTAGTGTATAAATCTACCAAAATACATCCATTGTCTGTATCCTAAAAACTATAAAAACTGATCAAAAGTACTCAAACACAACCTAGAGAATTGGAGAGAGACTATGTATGTGAATTGGACAAATATCAAAGTATTTATTCTCCCTAAACTTATCTATAGATTCACCTCTGTATCTATCAATGGGCTAGTGATTTCCAAGGTGAAACCAAGTGAGTATACAGGAAAACTCTTCACAGTCTGCAGTCTTTGCAATACTATATTAGGCACATACGCATCCTTCTCTGGATTTCTCACCATCACTAAGAATTTGAGGAGTTCAAAGAATGTTTAAACTGAGGATGAGCCCTTGCTTCTTTCTCAGGCTCACCGACGGTCCCGGACTGCAGTGGCCTCTTTTCTTTGCGTGACCCAATGGATGGCAACTCGCCTTCCGGTAACAGCATCCCCGGAGCTCAGCAGAGCCGCTGCATTGAGCTAACTTTCCCTGACTGAGTCAGCACCTAGGACTGCTTGACTGGCCCTCTGTTCCCAAGGGCAGGTTTACTTAAATGAACATTAATGGGTCCTAGCATGCTCCAACTGCTGAAAAGCCAAGGCTTAGCTTCGGAGACTAGAGTGAGCAGGGCCAGAGGGCCCATCTGTCAAGCTGGACAAACACCATCTTCAGACGTCAAGACCCCTGAGAAGGCCAAAGCATTGTGTAGACAGACAAGGCAGGAGGAATGATCTACTAGTTTCTGTGTTATTGGTAGATAATCACCATAACATTTTTGATTAAACTCATAAAACATTTTTCATTTCTTTTTCTTTCCCCAGTACTGAGGACTGAACCCAGAGGGTGCTGAGTTACTCCCCAGTTTTTTTAAATTTGGGGACAGAGTCCTGCTTAGTGACCCATGCTGGATTTAAATTTGCAATTTTCCTGCCTCAGCCTCCCAGGTAGCCAGGATTACAGGTGTGCACCAATGTGCCCAGCATAGAAGACTTTCTTCCGTGGAGTTTTTGATTGCGGAATTCCATGTGTTCACTTTTTAAGGATAGAGTATGGGTTTTCTTCTTTGGTTTCAAAATAAAGTTTTGGTATTTCCATCTTTTCCTGTATCCTGTGCCCCTTCTTCCTGTATTTTGTAGTTAATTTTTCCTTTCATTTTTTCAGCTCTTCCTGCCATGTGAGCGATAAATTCCTGTTTGTATGTTTTGTGCTGTTAACTATTTGGGTGATATACACAAAGCACGGGCTACAGCACACTCCTCTGCAGCTTTGCCTGTTTCCAGTCAGTAGAATTTAAGCAGTTTTTCACGCTGCCTCAGAGTTGCCAGGGAAGGCCAAGGCTGCAACAAGCCAAAGCTATTGAAGCAGAGGCATCTACTAAGGACTTGGGGCTGCAATGCTGACGTCAAATCCTGGGACCTCAGACTGTGACTACATCAGAGGCAAAGCTTTGACAGACTTGGTTAAGATAAAATGAGGTCGTTATTCTAAGCAATATGACCTCGCAGGAGAGGACACTTGGGCTCAAGACACAGAGGGAAGACGCGGGGAGCTGACGCCACCTGCGAGCCTATTCAGGGGTCTCCAGGAGAAACCCAACCCGCTGACCCTCTGTCTCCAGCACCTAGACTCCAAGAACTGCGTCCAACTCACCCTGCCTGTGGGACTTCGTTGTGACAGTCCTAGGAGAGGAAGGCTCCTGAGCACAGCCCCACGTCAGCCAGCAGGAAACCTGTGGGCCACCCGACTCCCAGGGGCAGAGCTCCTGCTGGGAGCCAGTGGTGCATGCACAGGCACAGGCCTGCAGGACACCCCTTCCGAGGGGCCGGGGCAAACGCAGGAGCAGGAGACGGTGCCTCACTCCCCCATAGACCCTCCCTGCCTCAGCCGGCTCAGAGACTGAGAGCGGAAAGCGAGAGGGAGGACAGAGCCCGGCCTCCGCCCGGGGAACACAGGGCTGCCTGGCCCTGGGAGCTCCGGGGGCTGGGCACTGCTGGCCAGGGGAGGGCCCCGGAAGAGAGAGGGGTCCGTCACACAGGAAGAGGAACTTTCCCCGCACCTCCTGCAGCCGGCCCTGGGAGAGCTCACGCGAGGCTGAGAGGACAGCAGAGTGCTGCCACCTCCAATCCCGTCTCTGTGGAGGCTGTGCTCAGGAGGAGGTTTGGAGTCAGACACACAGCAAAGCCCAAGGCGAGCCTGCTAGCACGTCGGAGCGACCAGTGAGGTCAGAGGAGCCCTGGGGCCACGGACACTGAGCAAGGGGCCCTGGGCAAACGTCAGAACTCAGCTGCCCCAGAGGCAGGGATCCAAGAGGTGCAGAGCAAGAGCTAGGAAAGACACTTACGATGGACAAAAGAGCTTCAAAACTCTCAAAAGAAGCAACCGTGCAGAAAGATGGAGATGTTACACGGTACACATCACATCATCTCACTAGGGTGAGAAGCTGAATGAGGAAATAAGATCAGAAATGTACAACAGATACTGGGAAATGGGAAGAAACTGCTCCAAAGAAAGGAGACACTGGGCTGGGGGAAGGGGAAAGGAAGAAAGGGAAAAGGGAAAAATATACACAAAACAGTTATGACAGTCACACAACTAGCTTTCCTTAGTTCACTGAAAGCAAAGGTTTGCGCTAGTATTCTTTGGACAATATTTCATACTCATATCTTGTACTCTGAGTAACTGCTATGAAGACAACAATGCACAATGCATTACTGTACTCTCCTATTATCCTGCTTTAAAACTGTTTTGCTGTTATTCTGTTGGGAGCCCTTGAAGCTGGAAATTGACCTAGGGCAAGACCCAGACATGACCCTATCAAAGTAACAAAGGACACCCAGGTCAACCAGGTGAAAAAGTTGTTATAGACCAGAAAAATGCAAGGCTCCTAGACAATCCAGACAATGGGTTGCTAGGTAGAGGGCCTGAAACTGACATCATCCTTCCTATATATAAATAAACATGCTGCATTGGTTGAGCAGTACCTTTCCTCCCATCAGGAGGATAAAGGCTCCACCTGACACCAGCTTTGTCTCTTCTTTACTTTTCTCATCCTCTCCTGGTCCTTCACCCCAAGAACCTCAGGAGTGGCGTGGGTCACCGCACTATTTTATTTTTATTTTTTTTCTCTTTCAAATAAAATAAAAGAAAGATGGAGATTTTAAAAAGCATTATTTACCAGTTTCCTTGAGAAAGTACACTTGCACTTTATGGAATATCCCTTCCTTCCCTTTAAATTTGTCTTCCAGTACAGAATGATTATTTGTAATTAGAAATTGCTCTTATCATTGGAATGTTTGCTTTAAATCTAACTTGCTTGTGATATGCTACCTTGAAACCAAAGTTACAACTACCAGTACAAAGACTACTTAAAAGTGGTTATTTTCCCAAAAAAGTTAATCATATTACAGTGATCCATGCATATCTGTTTATAGCAGCACAGTTCATAATAGGTAAACACTGGAAATAACTCATATGTCCAACAACAGACATCTGGATAAAGAAAGTGTGGTATTTACACACAATGGAGTACTACTCTGCCATTAAGAAGTATAAACTCACAGCTTTCGTAGGTAAATGGATACATCTTGAGACTATAATGCTTAGTGAAATAAATTAGACACTCAAGCTTAAACATTGCATGGTTTCTCTTATATGAGAAAGTCAAAACAGAAATGAAGAACTAAATAAAAGATAGAAAATAGAAAGTTGGGAGATGGATATTTTGCAAATGGGAAGGAGCCCAAAAGATGGAGGGAGGGGAGAGGGAGAAGGGGAAGTAAAAAGAATTAAGACTTATGTGCATGCACAAGTTCCCCATGGTGAGTGCGACCTTTAGTACTGCAAACATGCACTGACAAAAATAAAGGTTCAAAATGGAAAAAGTGTTATGCAGTCCCGAAACAATGAAAATTGTCACTCATCATCAAATGCTTGCTGTATGCTATAACTTAGGGTGTGAGAATGTTCCACATGCTGCCACCTGAATCCTCATCACAGCCCAGGAGGTAAGTTCTCTTTGGCTTGTTTATAGATCCGCAATGACGAGCTTGTGCCAGCTAAAGAGCATATTATTAAATACTGTGGACCTGAAATTGCCTAGTGGAAGTAGTTATACCATGGAAATTGGCAAATGTTAGGATCAGCATTCCCAGCTGCCCTGGCCCCAGACACAGCCTGAGGAAACAGGGCCAGGGGTTAAGACATGTGCGAGGCTCACAGGGACCAGGGCTGCAGGTCCCACAGCAGGAGAGTGAGTGGAGCAGCTATCACCATCAGAGCTGCCCAGCTGAGCCAGAGTCCACGCTGTCTGCATTTTCTGTGCTCCTTCTCTGGGACACTGTGCTCCTGGACACTTTGATCCCTTGGTAGACCCATGTCCAGTAGCTGGTGGAGCTGCCAGACCCATAGAGAAGTCCAGAAGCTGTGAGGGCAGAGTGGGGGGTGGTAATAGCCTCCCTGCATGGATGCTCTTTCTCCAAGCTTTGTCTGCTAGGAAAGAGAGTAGCATCTGCTCCCTGGGTGCACAAATGATTACACAAGACCCTGGTCCCACATCACATAAGAACACATCTTAAAAGCCTTTATGTGGCTCCAAGACAGGTGTTCAAGGAGCTGCATTTTGAAAAACAGGGAGGAGGTCATTTTGAAATATAAACAGGCTGAAAGGCCCCAGAAACAATGGGAATCTTTAAAAAGTAAGGGAGAAAATGAGTAATTGTCGCTGTCTTACAAAACAGCACATCCTGGGTTTTGATTTTCTGCTCTAAGATACTGAGGGATATTTTAGGCTCTGTGCAGCAAGCTCACCCTACAGACGCAGACAGGGCTGGGGCATGCTGGTTTCACCTCTTGGATGGGCTTGTGACCCGGCTTCACAACAGACTGGCCCCAAATTCTAAAAATTCCTAACACACGGAGGCTCCAGACCTCGCAGTGAACATGGAGTGACGCAGTCTGTAAGACAAGCATCAGTAAACATCAGATGTGATGTGCATAACTAAGTACCCTCCACAGGGTCCCCAGACACAGCCCCTCACCCGCGAAACAGCCCCTATGCCCATTCACCCACCTGCACATCGCGCTCTATCACAGCTTCCTGCCATCTGGTTCTGGACAAGCCCAGCCCCGTGCATTTTTATCTACGATCTGTGAGAGCAGGCATTACAGGCCAGACATTCACATAGAGAAGTGGTTTCCAATTAGAGTTACAGAAAATGAGATCTGTCCCACATTAGTATGTTCACTATTGGAAAGAAATCTATCATTTTACAGTGGATTACTAGGAAATTAAATTCGTACTGAGTGGGTAGGTTGTATACCTAGCAAGAGACTTCAGAATGGATGAAGAAGTGTAAAAAACTGATAGCGGAACCAAGACAGAAGGCAGGAGAGCCCCTCGGGAAGTGCGATGCAGCTGGGCCTGAGATCAGTGGAGCGGGGAGCAGCTGAGAGAACGAGGACTAGAGAAAGGATAGGCCAGGCCAGGCTCATGGCTGAGGGTCCTGGAATTCACTTCTCTTCCAGACCCGAGAGCTTAGGCCAAGCTCTCCTCCATCAATGGCCACTTTGTCTGCCTGGAACTCACAGGCAAGGGAAGAACCCTGCTTTCCATTTGGTTTCACGAACTGTTCTCATCTCATGAAGATGATCAGAAGTCTAGGGGTCCTGCTGTAATCCTTCTGGCTTTCTGGAGAGTTTCAGTGATAAAGCAGAATAAAATATTGTCAGAATAATTAATCTGTGAGAGACTCTTGAGTTACCTATTCACAGAGATTCCTGGGTCTCATCTCCAAGCCTTTCTGGAGTTCTCCACAGAGGTTCCTATTATAAATAAGCAACCACCAAGCACTGAGGTAGAAAAGGAAAACACACTAGATCTAAAGGAAACGCGTGACTCTCCTTTGAGAAACAAGGCATGCTCTCGTTCTCCCTTGGGCTCCCTTTCCACTGCTTATTTTTCTTGCATGCAGAACATTGCAGTGCTCTGCTGAGCCAAGTGGGGCTGAGCAGGCTGTCGTGGGGTACAGGACATGTCTTCCTTCTCGTGAGCTCTCAACATAAACAGAAGACCCACTCCTGGGTGCAAAGAAGGAACACAGGTTCCCTGTAAATAACCAGGTAGAAATAAACAAATAACACAATCTTCCCTAAAACAAGCTCCCAAACCTGCCTCGCGGTATTCCTCTCCCACTTGCCCAGACACCTGAACTCATCTCTCCCACGTCCATCTGTAAGTGTCCTTCCTCCGAGTGTCAGGTCATGCACAGCTTCTCTTCCTGTGCAGAGCACCTCTCGTCTTTGGGGTACATCAGAGAGCTGTGCTCTTGCTCTTCTCCCTTCCTCCTACACCCCAACATCCACAGGAACCTTGTCAGCCTCCATGGTATCATGTGGGGAAGAAGAAAGCTGACATCATCAGAGGTCAGAAGAGATACACTATAACCTGCTAAGTGGTAATTCTCCTGAATCTTTGACAAAACCAAGACAAGGAGAAGCTTGAATATACAAAGTGTTTCCCGTAAGTTGCCAGGTCGGCAGCTGTGCTCAGTAGAGGTGGAGTGAAATGTGTGCACTTTAACACAGGTGAAGACACCCAGACGCCACCCTCAAGGCGCTAACTGCTCACACATTGTTCACACTATGCTCAGGGCACGCGGCGTCTGAGCCACACCTCCAGGAATGCACAGGAAGAAAGAGAGGCTGTCACAGATGTCACCGTCCAGACCTCAGCCTCTCCATGCTCTGCTTCGCCAGTTATCCCCACAGCCGCCTCGCTGCCTTGCACACAATAAAAGCTTTGTAGCTTTCCACTGCACTGAATCAAATTACCCTTGAAAGACAACAAGATTATACTGGAAAGTATGTGGATTCAGAGTCAGAAATTCCTGGGCTCCAATGCTATCTTATCAGTTGTTAGGTGTCTACAGCCTCAGATAACTCTCTCAGAGCTGAAGTTTTACTCTCCAAAAATTAACACAGGAACACAGAACTCATCTACATATGGAAGACACTAACCGAGGAAGCTTGCACGCATGTGTGTCACACAGTAGCAGATCAACATGGTTTCCATTAAACGTGTTATTCCTGCGGTCACACACGTCAGGTGCTGTCTCACTTGGACAGCAGCTGTGTCCACCCTTACACCACCAGCCCAGCAGTGTCTCCTCAAAACCCCTTGGCCTAGCAAACTACAATTCAACTGCAAGGAGAAGTTAGAAATTTCGAATGTTATAGAGTCTTTCCGTTTCTTGTCTATGCACTGTTTAGTCAAAAAGTTTTAGTAAGTTCTGTGTTTATACCTGTGTATTTATGTACAAATTCACTGATTTCTCCTACATCTTGGGTGCAGCAAGGCATATCTATTTCTGGAAACTGGGATGGTTTTCCACTTGGATACAACACACTGGAACCGAGGAGACAGAAAACTCTTCCTCAGAAAACAAACCTGAGCACTGGGGAGTTTTCAGAGATTTAGTTGCTGAGATGTCCAAAGGCCCCGTTCGTTAGGTCCCCCACACATGTCCCGGACCCAGAGAATAGTGGGTGGAATGGGCCACCTCAGTCAGCTGAGCAGACACACCAGGCACAGCCCTGGGGAGGGACCGGCAGCGGCCTCAGTGCGCTGCGCCTGCAACTCCCAGGCCTCCGCACAGTCAGCTGTGCCACCCTGGGCTTCGGGTGTAGGAGACAACAAACCTGCACAGTGGGCACAATGTCCTGTCCTCCAATGTGCTGCCCCAGTCACAGAGCCCAGGAAGAGCCCTGCTACACAGCAGAGAGGCTGACGCACAGAGACGCCCCCAGCTTGGCCAAGACCGCACAGCCAGGAGGGAAGTGGGGGTGGGAACCAGTCTGCCCCTGAAGTCCCTGCTCTGATCTAAAAAGCTGAGCGAGCCAGTTCCCCAGGCAGGAATCCCATCCACAGAGCAGGGACAGCCAGCGAGCCCCGGCTTCAGGAGCTCTGCAGACGCAGGGTTCCGCCAGGTGGGCGCAGCTTCTCTTCACAGTTGGCGCCAGCTGAGAGGTTACGGCTGACAGCAGCCGTCCACAGAGCTCGGACCACGGCCACTGCTTCTCGTCACCTTCCATCACCCTGGTATCCAAATATTCCCAGTTTCTCAGTAAAAATGACTAAAGGATAATAGATTATACTTCCAAGCTATTTTTCAGACATTTCTGCCAGGATCACATCTAAAATTCAAGCTCTTTAGAGTGCTCGGTGGAATCTATTTTGAAACCTTGCAGGTGCAGGAGATGCTGCCGCGGTGCTCACACCTTGATGCCACCTGTCCACCTCTAGGGTGCCGCTGACCCCACGCAGAGGCCCCTCACCCTGAGAAATGAATGCCATGGAGGGGACAAAGAGCAGTCGCAGAGAAGTGTGATTCAGAGGCCGAAGGGGAAATGACACCACATTGGCTGCTCGGGCGGAGCTGTGGATCACCAGGTGGCAATGGGGAGCAGGGACGCTCGCCTGCCCACTGCAGAAGCCACGTTTCGGGGAGAGGGGCAGCAGCTCTGTGGCCAGGCAAGGACAGGACGCCCCTTCATCTTCTCACCTCTCTCAGCTCAGGCTCACTTTGGTGGCTTCGAAGAGAGAGATCTGTGTGCGTGAAATCCTGCAACTCTGTGCCCTCAGAAGACTGAGGTCCTGTCCTTCCTGGACACCAACCCCTCCACCCCATGGCCTCTGCCCAAGGCTAGGCCCACCAGCAGGGCTCAGAGACCGGTGAGGCCCGAAGTTTTCAGCAGATCAGCAGCTTTCCCCAGCTGGTGCTGTCACAGTGCCTCTGCAGGCCCCAGCTCCAGGCACGGCCCAGCAGAAAGAGCAATCACGCTTTCAGCTCCGTGCGTCTCAATGAGCTGAGCAGTCTGGGCCCTCCGGGTTGCTAGGAAAGGGGCCTTCGCATCTACGGTTCTACACTGCAGGGCAGGAACCCGCTCAGCACAGAAGTACCTTGGCTCTGCGTGGCCGCGGGGGCTCTCTCAGCCAGGCCTGGAGAAAGGACCAGGGCTGCTCGTCCTGGGAAAGTCTGATGCCCACAGTGATTGACGCCCCACTGCCCAGCAGGGACAAAGACTTGCGGCCTCTGCTCTGTTTGTCATCTCCTGTTGTGTCTGCGCACCATCCTGTCCCACACGAAGCAGGAGGGACTTGCAATGGCCCAGAGGAGCTTCTGCTATTCCTGGGAGTTGGACAGGAGACTTCCCACCGAACAGGGCCACAAGGGCAGGAGCTAAGTCAGCACCAGCATCCACGAGACTGAGAGGCAAACGCGGCCCAGAGCCGAAGCGCACTGAGCCAGAGACTACGTCCCCATAATCTCTCCTCCGACTCTCCTTCCCCTGGGTCTCCACAAGCCCTGGGACCTCGAGTCCTGTCCACTGCTGCAGGCTGCAGAACAGCAGGCATCCTCTCAGGGATCAGCAGTAACAGAGAACCTGCGGTCAGATATGCTGCCATCCTGCCTGGCACAAGTGCCACCAGCACACCCTGAGGACCTGTCAGCGGCCCTGGCTCTGGGTGTGGCCAGCAGTGGCGGCATCTGGGTGACAGCGCTGACTGATTCCAAACTCGAGGCCCCTTCTCAGGTCATTCGCCAGCCCCACGCTGCACCACGGGTTCAGAGTGAGCTTTGGAGACAGGGTCTCCATGGCGTGAGAAATGAGCATTACAGATGTAGCTGAAGGTCCTCAGGTACTTCTTCTGGAATGGCAATCTAAACGTCAGGAGTTACAAATCCTGAGAGGCAAAACAGCAACGGGTGTCTGTAATACAGTAAGTGGTACAAACACCCTCACAAGTCAACCAAATGCCACAAATATATGGGCTATAAGAAAGCATTTTCTCATAAACTTGCAAAGTAAAGTGCTATCGCCCAGATAGTTGCAATAATCCAGGAATGAATAGTGATACTTAATTTAATATTAAGACTAGTGGGGAGTTTGAAATGAATTACAGATGTGTTCATATTTAAAATTTTAAGTGAATTGCAATGAAACATGCTCAAATGCCACTTTTTTTGGTTTTTATTGAGACAGGGTCTTGTTTTGTAGCTCAGGATGGCCTTGAACTCACTATGTTACCCAAGCTAGCCTTGTGGCAATCCTCCTGCCTCAGCCTCCTGAGTGCCGGGATTACTGGCATGCACCACCACAGCTAGCCTCAAAAGACCTCATTTTATACTAAGCATGTTTAACAGCCAATGAGTAAGGAAACTTTGATATCATCACTGCACTTCCTGTGTATTCAAGCTGGTATACTGAGGAGAAAACTGAGGAACAGAAAGCCCTTGCCAAACATGTGGAATAAACTCTGCATCAGCAACCATTGTGTGGAAGCCGAGTCTACACACCTCACACACGTGCACACAGTCATGTGGGATAACAAACGCCCAGCTGAAGGGCGGTTCCTGCCTCTACCCCATCTCTGACCTTGCAAATCTGCAGATGTGGCTTGCGCAGCCTTATTGGGCATTTGTCGGAATTCCCACCTCAGTCACCTTGTCCACCCTGCTCACCCGATGGTGTTCAGCTACCTCTCTCTGAGCTGCTTTTATAACCTGTGATCAAGCTGAAACCACTGTACCTAAGACTGTTAGGAAGCATTGCACACCTGAAAACTTCAGACGCCCTTTGTTTTCTGGAGTTACTAAGTTTTTCTCACAACTGCGTACAGAACTTAAGGGTACTGTCTGAAGTCTACTGGGCTGAGGATCTTTGTCCAGAGCCCAAGGTGCCTTGGAAAACACCAGGAGCCACACCCCACGGCCCCATGGCTGCGGCTGCTGCTCCCATGCAGTCACCACAACCCCAGTTCCAGCAATAAATCATCTCTGCCCGGTTGCCCACCTGCCCACCTGCCCGGAGTGGCACCTGCCCCCACACACGCCTTCCCTCGGGCCTGCACAGACCAGCCACTCATCTCCAAAACATTCATGCCAAAACAAACACAGACATGCTGCTGCCGACCTCTAGGGACTGCAGGTCCACACACCCCAGACCCCCCAGAGGCGGAAAGCAGCAAGAACTTCCATGTTTTCATATCTGCTGACAGCTCTACCTTGGAAAAGCAGAGCTACAAAAATAATTTTTTAGGGCTTGGTGAGGAAGTTCAGGGCAGCCCCACATTCTTGCGAACCACAGGGGACATGTGTCTCTCAGCACAAACCATGCAAATATGTATTTTTCATTTGTGTGTTTATAAATAAATATGTAGACATGCATGTATATAAATACAGATTAGAAGAAGAAAGTCAATAAAAGCTAAAGTCCGGTTCTTACAGTGATGAAGTTTCTAAAGGTAAGATTGCCACATGACAATTAGGTAGGGAAAGCTCAGCATATAGCAGCAGACTATCGATTTAAAATTGCATTTTAGAAAGGCAGGGATTTTGAGTTCTCCCTTATTCTGCCTTCTGCCAACTGTAGCCCAACCTGAGAGGAAGGGATCCCAGTCAGGCCATAAAATAGCATTTCCACTATCAGCTAAAAAGAAACAGTAGCTGTTTTCTACTGCCATTCAGCCACACCCCATCCCAAGGAACTCCACAGGTTCTGCCTGGCCTCCTCTCTCCTCACTACCAGAGCACCTGGAACTGTATCTGGATCAGGAGGGAATGTTCTGGGCAATATTTTACTCAAAATACCATTTCATTTTCCCTCTCAAAAATCAGAAACTAGATGAACTTATCACTGAGTCCAGCAACCCATCTTCAAAAGTCTCCCCATTAGCTCCTCTATTCTGCAGGTTAAAGACCCCCCACCCCAGCGTCCTTATTGTTAGGTGAGAACGGGGTCTCTCTGTCTCCAAGGGTGACCACGGTGCGGACCTGATGGAGCCTCTCCTGGTCAAGGTTTGATTTGTGTTTTGTGTGTTTCCTGCTCTTCTTTGTAATCAAGAGGCCGAGGAACCCCAGGGGGAGGACGGATTGCTGCTGCTGCTGCTGCTGCAGGACCCAGTGGCACAAACAGCCACAGCCCAAGAGAAAGAAAAACCTCTTTGCTATTCAGTTCCACGGCCAAGCTTCACCAACACAACCAGAAAGTCAGGGATCCATCCTGGGGGAAGCAAGCTGTGAGCAGGGAAGAGCAGACACACACCAGGCGGGGAGAAGAGCAGCCCAGCCAGGGTCTCAGAGGAAGGAACACAGGAGGCTCGGCCAAGCTGCCAGGCCCAGCTGGAGGGAGCCCGCCAGCAGCCAGCAGCCAGCAGCCAGTCTGAGGGCACAGCCTCTCTGTCTCTCTCTCTGTCAATCCTGCCATCGGAATGCAGGTCACACCACTGAAGCTATTGTTCTGAGCTCCATTCAAGAAGACAGCAGCAGATGGCCCAGGCAGGGGCACAGCTGGAGGCCGCGCCCCCGGGTACCAGCTACCCCCCCCACCCCCACCCCAGCTGCAGGGAATGCCTGCAGCCACACAGCCCCTCCCACCATGACCCCATCGTCTCCCTGTCTCCCTTTCCCCACCTCCCTAGGGATCCCAACAAACAGCGTTCCTGTGAGGTCCTGAACCTGGGCCTGGGTCAGAAGGAGGGTCTCTCAGCCTCTTATCCAGACACATTCCTCGTCCCACACGTCACGAGAAAGCAAACGGGAAACACCGGTCCAGAGGGCCCAGAACAGTCAAAGAGAGAAGTAGATCATGCCTTCAGCTTGCAGAAATACTTCCTTTCACTCTTCTCTTTTGTTACTGCTATGTTTCCTTAGGAGTTGGTATGAGGTAATACAGTTCTCCTAATTCTCCTCACTAATTTTCCACGAATAAACTAGATTTCATTTTGTTTATTTTTCTTGGTAAAATAAAATAACACTGCCAACTTTCCAGTGACTTTTTTGTTATCCAGAAGAGCTGTATGTGCAGATTGTTACCCTGACATAAAACTCTTTCAAACTTAACCCAAAGGACAGCTCTCCTCCATCCACTATGACCTTCTTCTTTGCAGTTTTTCTTCCTGACATGTGGCAGATTAATCCCAGCCTTTCATGGCACTGAATTTCATCCCTCAACTGCTTAGACTTTTCCTCCTTGCTCCAAAGCCCAAGTCCAACTTAAATCAATGTCTGAATGATTCTGGGCTCTGTACAAACTATGAAGCATCTTTTTTCATAGATTCATGCTATTGGAGTAAATTATGAAAAGAAATAATCCCATTTGAGTCTAAGAATAGAACATCCAAATAGAAGTGAAAAGTGAGTTTACTCAATTGCACATATGTGCAATTTTTATTTCAGTTTAGGCATACTTAAGAATGTATTCTTTATAAGTTGAAGAATTTAAAAAATTATTTCCATTTCTTAGGAAGGCCTTAGACTACTAAAAATTTCCTTATTTATCAACAGTGATGCCTGAACACCTGCTTTCTTCTGCTCCTTAATGGTAACTTGAGGCATTAAAATTCAACACTGCACACTTTCAAATTAAAGGTTTTACTTGGGTTTACTGTTAGTGTTTAAAAATGATCTCGGATGACTTCCCTTTGTCCACCATTTTAGTTCTGTGTCTTGAATCTGTGGCTACCTGTGCCAAGAACATGGTTATGGGCACTGACCTTTGGGCCACTCCAGGGACAGTGAGGCTCCTGAAAGCAGAGCCCCTTGTGCCCCGGGGTCTGACACAGTGTCTGGCACAGCATAATCAACAAATGGTGCCCAATTAATGCTTATCAACAAAACCAGCACAGCACTAGTCCTTCACATTAAGAAGTAGAGAGGCAGCAGACGCGGCAGGTGGAGCGCTGCGAGAGGCCGTGAGCAGGGGTCAGGCTCACTGTGACGCGGGGACCCCAGCAAGCACCCAGGCCCAGAAATCAGCAGAGCAGACACCACACCCTACAAGAGGCTCCCATTACCAGGCTGCAGGTCAGTGTCACGCGCTCTGCTCAGGGCAACGCGCAGTATTGGAGCCGTTTCTGTGCCAGCTTCCTGTGGAGGATGCAGAATCCCTGGCAGACGCAGCAGCCCTGAGAGAAAGACCGAGGTGTTGTGTGGAGGCACAGTGAGGGCAGGCGGAGGGAGACTACCCTCAGATGAGAGCACTGCAACGTGAGACTCCTCGGACACCTCCCAGACCTGCAGCTCACAGGAGAGCATGGGGCCAAGCGCAAGGACCCCGTCACCCTCCCAAGACACGGGCCATGGAGATGAGCAAGCCGGCCCTCGGCCAGCAGCACGTACAGTGGTTCCTTGGTCCCTGCCATGCACCCACCTTGCACCCACAGCCCTCCTGCCGCCAGAGGCACCCAGTGCCCAGGGACCCAGCAAGCAGCAGCCTTGCCGCACCTCGTCCATCTGGAGGTGATAATCACCTGGGGCGTGGACAGCAGGTTTTGCAGGTGGTGGGAAGCATGGAAGTGTTCCTGAGCCCTGGCTCACAAGTAAGTAGCAGCTTACAGGCCCCTGAAGGGGTCTTCACTGACCAAACAGGGAGAGTCTAAATTCAAACTTACAGAAAGAGGAGAAAAACAGTCAGAAAAGAATTAAAACCTCTGTCAAATCTGATATGAGAGAGGACAAAGATATGCTTTGGAGAAGAAAACCTAAGAGAGGAGCTTTCTGACAATTGTAAAATGTTGGGGATGAGTATTGGGTTCATGGATCAACACTGTTCACACTGAACGCACCCAGTGCAGTGCCACAGTTCACTGGCTACACGGGCGAGGAACCACTTCCTCATCCTACGCCCCGGGACACACATCTGCAAAGACGATGTCAGCACTGCATCTCAGAGGCTGAGAACAGAGCCAATAAATGCACAAGAAGTGGTAAGAACAGTGCCCCTCGTGGGGCACAGGACGGCCTCTGCCCCCAGCTCCTGCCAAACTTGCTGAGTTCATCCCCGGTATTCTTTCTAGACTCTGCCCTTCTCCTTCCACGCTGATTCCCATACATACACTGCGTGCCTGCTGTGCACATTCTGAGCCCTCTTGTTCCCCATGAAAGTCTCACAGATGCTTCAGGACTAGGCTTAGGGAGGCAAAGCACTCTTCAACCCTGCCAGAAAGCCACTGTTCTCTCAGTCTTTTAAACGAACTCTTCCTCTGTGTTCCTTTCCACTGTAGCACACACATACGTCACACTTCATTGCAGTCAGTCAGGCACTGGAACGAGAGCCTCTTCAGGAAGGGAAGTTAGCTTATTCAGTTCTCGTGTCTCCAACATCAAGGACAAAGCTTGATATGCAACAGATTCTGAAAAATGTTTGCTAAATAAAAAATAAAGGCCATGGTGACAAATTCAGACCTTCCTTCAGGATTCAATGCCCCAACCCTTAAGCATTAAGAAAAAACATAATAATGAAGAATTGAGTCAAGAAGAACACAACCAATTCTTCTTCCACATTACGAGAACAATTCATAAAGCAGTGGACTCAAACTGCAGAGCCCAATAAGGAGGTAGGTGCTGTTCGTGCAGAACCCAGGACATTGGAGCTTATACCATTCTTCAGGACTGAGTCGGAACTGGTAGATCTTTGGGAGCACAGGTTGGGGGAAATGAAAAGGTTATTGTTTCTTCATTCCGGGACCCCACATACTTAGCTGTGCTACTTAGTACAGTTAAGATGTGTCTAAGTTTAAAACCTGTCTTTTTCAGTTTTTCCCTACACCACTAGCTACTATTCTGCAGATGTCTTTATTGTTGTTTCATAGAAAAGAAACATCGAAATATGAATTAACCTAACAACTCACAAAATGCGTATTTACCCTACCTTGAAAGTGGCTCTTAATCTCTTCTTGAACTTCTCGTGTAGGGGTGACTCAGGGCTCAGTGCTGGGTCCTCTTCGCTTTTAATCTGTGGTGACTTCTTGGAGATTTCATCTAGCACCATCAGTTTAAATATCTGCTGCAGTGATTCACACACATACACCTGGCGTGAACTTCCTCCTGCTCCAGACTTGACTTCCCACTCAGCACCGCAGCATGAATATGTAATGTGTGTTATGAATATGACACCAAATTGCTGGTACTTCAGTCCTGTGCCAAGAACCCACCCCATCACTAACCACAATCTACCCTTCAGTTTCACTGCTTCTCTCACACCCCACATCCAACCAGTCCAGAGAGCCAGTCTAGAAATCCTGACACCTCTAACTCAAGATATGTCCAGAATCCTACCACCTTCTATCACCTGTGCTAGTGTCATCATCCTGTGCCTGGATAACTGCTGTCATCTTCTAAATAATCTCCCCAACTTGAATCCCACCTCCAACTGTCCCTTTATAGTAGCAATGGTGATCTCTCAGAAATCAGATTACAACCCTCCTCTGTGAAAATCCCCAGGTGATTTTCATTCCACTGGGAGTAATAGCTGATGTCTCTGCAATGGTCCATGGGGCTCCTCCCTTGATCTGGAGATTCTCTTCACTGCCCTCCCAATCCTCAGGGGTCCTCGTGGTCTCCTGGTGCACCTTGAACGTCGGTATCTTGTGCTTTAGCGTTCACACTCAGGGCTCCTACTGTCTGGGCTCCCCACATAGCCTGTCAAGGATCTGCACATCTTGGCTAAAGTCATCTTGCTAGTGAGGCAATTATCTTCTGCCAAGGCACTGCATTGGAACTGGCCTAGCATGGACTGAGCCCACTGAAACTGTGAGTCAAAATAAATCTCCCTCCTTGAAGTTTCAGATGCCTGGCATTTTGTCCCACCAATAGGAAAGTAATTATTCAGTTCATGGAAAATATTCACCATTTTAACAACTATAATTTTCTCCTAGGACCCTGGTTTCTCTCCTTGTGATGCTTCTGTCATCAGCTCTTCTGAGATGCATCTCCCCATTATAAGGAACCACAACACTGAACAACTTACAATTTCCCCAAAATTAAAAATGTCCCTAAACATGAAAGGAAAAACATGTTACTATCCAGGAGAGAAGAGTTTTGCATTACAATCCCACTGCAAAGGCCCATGACAACTCAAAGCCGCAGGGTGTGAGACAGCAGGGAGCCTCAGGAAGGCCCCAATACTGGAAGCTCCTCTTTACCTGCAGGTTTAAAAACTGGAGAGCAGGGAAATGGAAGCTACCGCTAACTTCTAAGAAGTAAGCGTTTTAAACACATGAAACCCTCTCCAAAATAATCATCATTATCAATTAACTTACTTTTCAAAAACAAAAGCTATGAGATATATTATGCATGAGTCATTTTCCCTAAATAGTAGTTTACTTATTTGTATAACAGGGCAATGGTACTGTAGGGTACATTGAGGATTAAACTGCATAATGCACAAGGCAAGTACTGAATGAATGGCAGTAGATTTGTAAAAGTCTTCCACACTATTTGCTCTACAGCAGATCTTTCTATGCAGGAATCATTCCCTCCATGACTGAAAGAGAGCTGGCGGTTCACCCCAGTAAGCCTGGGCAGCACGTAGGAGTAACAACAACTGTTGCACACCCCAAGGAGGGGGCCCTGCGTGGATCTCAGAGCCCAAAGTTGGCCCCAGTATCCTACTCCCCCAAGAGGGTGGCATTGGTCTGCCTCCAACCCCCAACCTGCTGTCCCTTGTCAGTGACAGATGTAGCCACCTCATCACCAGAAACCAGGATATGGTAAAAACACTCAAATTTCAGCAAAAATGAAAGTAAAGGTAAGAAAAGCTTCATGCTGAAGTAAGTATCACATCTCAAAACTCCTTACAAATTTCTCTTCCATATCTGAATCCCATAAAGTCTGGTTAAATGTTCCTGGTTTGTATGCAGGCCTTTTCTCTCTGCAACAGATGTACTCATAAAGATGGAAGGAAAGTACGCTGAAACAAATCAATGAATACTTATCATGTGTTTGCATTGAGAATATATCCTCTGCCTGCATGTGTGGGTGTCTGTGTGTTGAGAGGGTGATCTCTAAATGCAAAGCTGTAAACTTTGTAGAATGAAAACAAAAACAATAACTCACTCTGTTGACCTTCTGTCACTACAGTAAATTATAAAGAAAAATTGTGTGTGGGCTCAGTGTTTAGGAGGGTCTAGTCCATGGTGTGTTGGTCCTGCTGCTCTGGGGCCTGTGGCAAGGCAGGGCATCATGGCAGGAGAATGTGGTCTAGCAGAACTGTTCACTGCACAGCAGGAAGCAAGACAGAAAAGGCCAGATCCCATCACATGCCCCAAACCCAAGACGTCCCCTAGGCTGTGTCTCCTAAAGGCTCTGACACCTTCCAGTGACACCTGCAGGGGTCAAGCCTAGGCACACGGACCTGTGGGGACTTCCTGGTCCAATCCTGCCACTACCTTCTCAGTCATAATAAATTTACTGAGTCTCTCTCCACTACATTTCAAACTCTTCATTTATTTAAAGCATTCTTCTATAGCCACACAGTCCTGGGCTCATGCTAAATTCGCGAGCACGGCAGGATACTTTGACCCGGTGACCTTGATCTGAGAGACGATTCACTCTTTCTGTCCCCCAGATTCTCCATCTTCTCCTCCCTAATGGCCTCGAGCGGCTGATGAGGCACAGACAGCAGCAGAGCATGCAGCACCAGCGAGGCCAGCAGGAGTCCTACAGCAGACCGCTCCATGCCTGCGCGTGCTTTGGTTTTGACCAGCAATCAAAATGTAAAGCAAGAATACCAAATACAATTGCAGGAAATTATCTTACGAGAGCCACTTCTTTGCTTTTCAAAACAAATCACAGCGACAGCGTGCGCACTGACGCACTCCGGCATCCGCAGA
Source organism: Dasyprocta punctata (assembly GCA_004363535.1). NCBI lineage: Eukaryota > Metazoa > Chordata > Mammalia > Rodentia > Dasyproctidae > Dasyprocta > Dasyprocta punctata. The sequence continues at coordinate 35,118 of RJWM01007199.1, read as the reverse complement.
GGGAGGCCACGCCTCCATGAAAAGCCTACCCGGCCTGCGGACCCGAGCGAAGGCGGTGCCGCCAGGTCACAGGGCAGAGCGCTTCCAGCGCCTCTCTGCCCAGATTTAGGGGAAGGGCAGCAACTGCGGGCAGATGTAATTTAAAAAGTGATGTAACACTGAAAAAGCAAATTTTACAAAGAGGTTCTAAAACATTCCAGATCTACAAATACGAAAATCTCATTTTTTTTTGAGTCTGGTTGAGAGTGTTTATCAAACAGATGAATAATCAGATGAAAAGATTTACCCTTCATAGAACACTTAAGATAGAACCAACACATTTGGCAAGAATTTAGGTAATTTCATTTGCGAGATTATTTCAGTTATTTCTGGTCCACTAGTTACATATGCTTAATGCATAAACTTCACACAAAATTTCATACTGATATCAGTGTCCATGGTCTTAATGAATAACTCATTTTGTTCAATTTTCCGGATATTAAACTTTTCAGTTCCTTGTAAATCAGTGAAAGTTGGACAGAAATGTGAATAGCACATCCAGTAACAATGTAGCTTTTGCTCATGCAAAAGAGATTGTGTGGCTTGCCTAGAATCCCACTTGGAAATGATGGGTTCACTGGAGACCTGATATTAACATATCTGAAAAACTACAGTTACATTTCAGTGTGTTTTGGGCTATTTCCAAATGTCCACTCCTACCGTGAAACATCGCTCAGCAGGAATGATCTGCCAAACACCTGGCTGAGGATACCCGGATTGCATTCAAATGGAATTTGAAATAAAATATTGTATATTTTAGAACTCCATTAACAGGATCTGGAAAACACATCCAAAATGAATCAATAATAAGATTGGTACATTGGAGAAGAAACACCATCTCAGAAGCACTTGATTATTGATTGTGTTAGAAATGGAAAAATCTGAGATTGGTAGGGCATATTGACAAAGGACACATCGTGAACTAAGAGAAATTGATCATAACTGTTTCATAACTTGGCTAAGAAATACATAAAAACTGTCAGCTCTTAGTTTGTTTCTAAATGAATGTATAACTTCAAGAGTATGTAACACAAAATATAATCATGAGAACTGCAACTTCACATGCTATCTTGCTAAAAACAGTAATAACCACACAACTGATCCTGAAATTAGTTGAAATGTGAAAATGTCCACAGAAGAATTAAACCTTAACATTTCAGCCACACAATATTTGACCACCACACTGCCGACTGAGTGGCAATATCCACCAAAAGATGTGACACCTTCAAGTGTTGCTGAGAGGATTAAACAGTCATCTTGATAAAATATATGTGCTGCTGACCTTTCTGTCACTTTATTCTCCACCCGGATGACAACGCTTATGAGCATAAGAAAGGGATATTCCTGGAACACTCTCCATATTGAAACACCATGTGACCATTACTCAAGTGACAGCATGACGCAGAAGGAAATCTGTTTATTTAATTCCTGGGTGATCAACAGAACTACGGAGTAATATCAATTTATCAGTGGTGTTCAGGTTTGGGTAAGAAATCCTAGATGGGTGAAAAAAAGTCTTTTTACATAAAGAAAAACCTCAATAAAACAAAAAGCATGATGAAATATATACAGTATATAAATACACATTCAAGGCTTCTGTGGCACATGAATAACTCACTCCATAGAATGAATTTGTTTCTTAACTGCAAATTAAACTACTGCACTATCAGGAATGTAATCTCTAATTTTTCAAAGGTGAGTAGAGCATTGTAGGAAAGAAAGGAATAAAAGCATAAAGGTCAGTAGTTACATCCAGACCAAAGAGCTCCTTTGACATCACTATGCTTCGCGGCTTCCTTGCAGAGTCATTGCAGGAGTGAGTGGTTTTGCTATTGTTATTGATTGGCTTTGAGTTTGGGGTTTCATCAAGGATGTTACTGCTGCCCCATAAACCTTTCTACCTTGGTTATACACACAGAAGAACGAAAACAGGGCTTCACCTTGAATGCAAAACAAAGTAATAAGACCCATTTGTCTCTAAACATTTAAAGAAGCAAAGAACTTTCCAATGTGTTTTCTCACCTAAAGCATAAAAACCTAAAAAAATAACTGTTTCCAAGTATGGATTTTTGCCTGTAATCCCAGCACTCGGGAAGCTGAAGCAGGAGGATTGTTGCAAGTTCAAGACCAGCCTGGGCTACAAAGTGAGTTCAAGGTCAGCCTGAACTGCGTAGTGAGATCTTGTCTTAAAAAAGACCAAAAAAAAAAAAAAAGTATGTATTTTCTCAAGAGGTACTAGATCTTTCATATTGTTTCAAGAAACACCACTTTTTATGTGGAGTTTTCAAATCAGAGGATATATGTGGATTCTAAACCTGACTTTAAATGGCATAACCAACATACAGACAGCAGTTCTCCAAACACCAAGCAGACAGAAACTGGGGTCAGGCTCAGATGTCATGTCTGGCCTCGGGTCACTGAGCACCATGCAGGTACGTCTCGAGCTGTCAGTGTTGTGTGTTCAAGAAGATTGAAGAAATGGTGTCCTGAGCTGTGCCCCTCTGCATGCATGGTCCTTCCTCTCAGGGCAGACTGAAGAGGAGGACTCTCCTAACACAAAAGCAGAAGAGGAAAGCAGTGTGAACACAGCATCACCTTAGACACTCAATGACCCATCTCTCTCTTCTTCTCCTCTCTCACAAGTGCCACAGTAGCTGTCTTTGTTATAGGTCAGGTTTATATCTTTTGGGTCTATTTTAACCAGCTTTACCCAAAAACTATGGAGACAAAGGTGTATTGGATTCCATTTGACCAAAATTTTAGGATGATTGTTAGAGAGGATCATAAAATTGCAAAGATGAACTGCTGATTGTAGACACTGAGATCTGGAACATGCACATAACCTTAGTGTCCCATAATGTGCTGCTCAAATATGAAGATGTCAGAGGAAGGGCACACACCAAGGAAAAGAAAGAACGGGAATGGCGTACAGCACTGGCACCAGGATGCGGAACTAAGTGATGCCTGTTCTCACAAGTACCTAACATATCTGCTGATTTGCATTAGGGCTGAAGGCTATGGTGGGCAGAGAAAACACTTGAGTCACAACTGATTTAGAGTCCAAGCACATACAAGCACATCTGGTAGAACTTTGGAAGTAAAAGGAATAGACACCGGCCTTCAGGAAGGACAGGGAAGACACCTGCAAAAGAAAATCCATTCTCAGGATGGGAGCTGTCCAGCACGGCAAGGAGATAGGCAAGGGTAGAGAGAATTGCAACTGTGCGTGTAGGATTTAGTCTGCTGATAACAAATCCACTCAAAGTCACTCTGTGATAAGCAGAGGTGTGCAAGCAGTGTAAGAACCATGTGTAACAGGACAAAGCCCTCATGCTCAACTCTGCCCAGCTGGGACCCTCTGAGCTGAACACTACCAAGAAGGAGGACATGTGCTTCTGCCCTGCCCAAGTGGGGGCCACACTGTGCAGCAGGCTGGAGCTCAGCAGGGATCTGCCCCTCCAGCGGGGCAAATGCTGGAGAGTACAGGCTAGGGGCAGAGGGCGCTGTGCAGATGGACAGGGCCAGGGCAGGAGTCCTGACAGGCCCGGGAGGCATGGGCAGCAACTCTGGAAAGGCCGCCAGGATGGACTGAAGCTTCTGTCAGAGCAAACAGAGATTTAGAAGGACAGGGAGTTTTTAATGTCAATGCAGTGCTCCAGGGTAGTGTTGACCAAAATCATAAGAGCTGACATTTCTTTTCTCTGGTTCTGTGCAATTTATCCATCTTAATTTCAGTGAGATTTATTTCTACAACACATCTCCTAGCTGACTTAGACTAACAAATTAGCAAGCAGTGTTGGATAAGACACTCTGCATTTCAACAAATCATCTCCTCATGATGGCACCAAAAAGACAGGAAGGGGGAGGAAGAAAGAAGGAAGGAAAGAAGGAAGGAAAAAAGAAAAAAGGAAATAAAAGAAAAAGGGAAGGGGAAGGGAAGGGGAGGGAACCGGAAACTCACGGACACTGGTTTCTTTTCAGGCCTGTCTCCCAGGCTCCCATTTAACTGTGATGTTGTCCTGTGTTACACATGACTGGACTGGTCCTGGAAGAGACCAGTGACCCCATGGAGGAAATGATGTCTCCAGAGCAGTGTGCACTGGAAATACATAGAAGTGTGAGGTGTAGTCTGTGGAGGAGTTGCTTTCAACCTGAAACTTACAGGGAATTCCCCTCCACAGCTCAATTCATTCCGAGTTTGAACAGCTCAAAATGTAAACATTAGCAACTGTGCTCTCACTGCATTTGCCTAATGTACTCATCATCTCTATGGGCAAGAGCAGTTGTGTTTGTTCCAACTTAAATCCAATTATTCAGTAATTCTTTTATGTTTTTACAACATGGGTGTTGGGAGCATTTTTGAGCTGTTCTGAGCTAGAGACCTGCTGTGTACAGTATTTCTTGATTTATTATCTGTTTGTTCAAATGAAAGACCCCAGGGAGACCAGAATTATTTTTCTTAAATAAATGTTTGATTACTATGCCTTAGATGGGAAAGGAAATTTTTAATGGTTGATAATGATACTAAATTGATCATTAATTTGTTTTGGAAAGATGAACATTTAAACAGTTATTCATTCTAACGTGAGAAAGAAACACTCGATAACAGACTCAGCAGAGCACAGCTGCCTACCACACAGCCCGTGCGGCAGAGTTTATTTTCTCCTTGTGCACTGTGTGGCTTCCTGTCTTCTACAGGCACAAGCGCACCCGCAGAAAGCCTGGAATCGGCCCCCTGGAGGCCCCACCAGCCCTTATCCAGGCAGAGGGCACAAGGCTAGAGCGCAAGGTGTCATTCAGCTCCACTCGTGGTTAGAAGGAGTCACCCTTCCTCACCCGCGAGCTGAAGAAGACAGCCCAGCGGGGTCTCCGGGAGGAGAAGGGACATAATGACCACATGGTGTCCAGTGCCCATTGCTATGATGGAGACACTGCAGCAGTGGACAGGAGATGCTCTAACAAAAACATCCTGAGAGAGAACCTCGGAGTAACTATAAATAAGTCCAGACATCAGCAAATATAAGGACAATAAGTGGCCACTATATATTCCCACAGATACCAACATAAGCCACCATAAATGATTTCACACAGATCCTGCCTTAAAATCCAGCATGGGGATATTTCTGTCTGGAACATTTTAAAACTATGAAGTATTTTAAACAACTTATTTTTTCAAATTAAAATAATAAGAAATTCAATTAAAATGACAGACTAAGCCTTTATGCCTATCTACTCCCACTTCAATTTCCTAAAAATATCAGAAAATCTGTTTGGGAAGAAAATAATCACAATAGTGCTAGAAAATAGGAATCGGTGGACTAGATGGACAGAAATTTTGAGGAGTTCCAGAAATAACAAGTGTGACAGAAGCACACTGATGGGAAATTATGACCCAGATCACGTGGGAGAGAATTCGGCTGCCAAGCAGGGAGCAGCTCCGGGAGGGGACAGGCCACACAGTGGGCAGGAGACCAAGGCCAGGTCCCGGCTGGGTGGCTAAAGGCCCAGCGTCTCCCACCCCAGCCTCCCCACCCGCCCTAGGCCCCAAGCAGAGGCGGTGTGGGTTCACTCAGTCTGCAAGGACAGAAGATGCGAGAGGCCTGGATCCCAGCGCCCAGGGAACAGGTGTTCGGCTCTCTCTGCCACCACAGAAGGCAGAGCCCAGCAGGCGGGACCATCAGGGACACTCAGCAGGCACCCCGGGTGGGACAGGCACACCGTGGACAGACCACGAATGCCTGGAGGAAACCAGCCCCACGAGACAGGGCACAGATACTGAAGAAACAGACACAGAGTGGTGGGCCCCGAGAATGCAGTCTGTGGCCTCCGCCTCCGTGGCAGTTACTTAGTCCTGGGGATCACCTGGCACTGCTGAGGTGGTTCCGACGTAGGCAGCAGAGCCCCTCACACATGTTCCCAGCACAGCTGTCACAGCAGCACTGCTGAAGTTGGGCTTTGCAAGGAAAATGAGTTAATACGGGACACATAATTTACTGCATTATTTTGTAATAGTCACCCAAAGAGCTGAATACAGAACAAGTGCAGGAGGTCTGTCCATACACCAAAGACCCAAAGAATCCAGCCGAGGGCCTGGATCCCATGGCAACATCCTGCTTGAGTCCATCTGAAGACCTGGAGCCCAAGAAAATGCCCCCATGAGTCCAACTGGAGGCCTAGAGCCCACAACAATGACTCATGCAAATCTATTTCACAGATCTGCACTGGGAAGGCCCAAAGATCAGTGCTGGAAGCCAGAAAGTTTGTGCCAGCAGGGTGAAGAATCTGTGCCAGCAGGTTGAGGGTTCTACACTGAAGCCAGAAAGCAACTCTCAAAGTGGCTCCTCTAAAAAGTACCACAGCCATCCTCAGTGACAACGAGGTCCTGAGCACCTCCAAAGATGAGAACAGCTGAGTACATATCAGGAAGCCAGTGTGACAAGCTTCTCCTGGAGACTGAACAGCACACATCTTCCCCTCTGGAGCCAGGAAGCAGTGAAATAAGGACCAGAGCTTCCCCAAAGTGAACCACAGACATTCTCAGCAACCACAAGGTCCCGAGCTCCTCCAATGATGAGACCAGCCAAGTATATATCAGGAAAGAAGCTTGACAAGCTCCTCCAGGAGAACCCACAGCAACAGGAGAACCAGCAACACTACTTCTTTCTCTCCAGTTCTCCTTTTAATTTTGGCAACAGTCCTCAGGTGGCCCACCCATGCTCAGCACCATGCTGATTCAGTTCAACTGGTGTTACAACTTGACCATCAGTTACCAATCCACCACAAGTACCACACTTCCATTTCAGGGTTCTCACTGTAAGCAAGTGTCCTCTTTGTGATCTATTTAGGACCTCAGTTCTCACACTTGTAGGCCTTTCCGTCAGTGATTTCACTGTTGAAAATGGCCCTGGGACACACAGTGAAGGCTGCCCAGCTTCCTAAGTGTCAGGAGGCTGTGATGTGTTTCATGAAGAAAAGAACGGACTGCGTCAGCTTCACTCAAGCATGAGGGGCAGTGTCTGTGACTCAGTGACACATATAGAAGGCGGAGTCTTGAACAGAAGCACACAGAGAAGAAGGGAATGTCTTGATCACTCAATGGGAATCTTGAGGAGGGAAGCTCACAGGAGCCTAACCTACATTTTCCCTAGGAACAGTGGTTCAGTATTTACTAATTCACTAATTGTGGCAACTTTATAGAGCATAACTCTGGTGAATAATGAAAACCAACTGCATGATTAATATCACTGGTTAAATAAGAAAAACTATTACAACTAAAAGAAAGACTGGGCACTGTGAAAATATATATTCTTGGGAATTAAATTTATGACTGCAGAAATTTTAAAATCAATAGACTAACACCAAATAACACAACAACATCAGCAGTAGAATGAGTTAGCTGGCCAGACCCAGCTGTAAGTGCTCCCAAAGGCACTGCCAAGGAACAAACAGGTACAAGCCGTGTGAGAGAGGGTTAAGACTGGGGAGGAAGACAGAGACTTTAACATCTACATGGTAGGAGTCTCAGAACCAAAATCAAGGAAAGACATGCCTTCAACTTGTCACTGCCAACCACATGTTTAGCAGAACAAATTTTAGAGTCCATACATGGACTCATTATGGTAAAATTTTAAGACACTGAGGGTAAAAAGGGAATCCTAAAAGCTTCCAGAGAGAAAACTAGGTTTTCTGCAAAGGAACATGACTCATTGTATCCTCATACTTCTCAGGAGTAACCATGAAGAAAATGGAAAGGAACAGTATCTTCCAAGTACTAGTGAAAAGCAAATTTGAGCATAAAACCTATACCCAACCAAACTGGCATTCAAGGTAAAATAAGAATTTCTTAATGCAAGGACTTTGAAAGTTTTATCACTCATGTATGTATTCTAGAAGAATTACATTTTGTTTTGTAAGACAAGGTCTGGATATGAAGGTCAGCCTGGCCTTGAACTCACTGCAATCCTTCTGCCTCAGCTTCCCAAGTGCTAGGATTACAGGCATGTGTTACCATGCCTGGCTAAGAATAATTACCTATGCATTTGAATAAAGATTTAAAATAAGGTCATGAGGAAGACATGGGACACAAATTAAACATTGCTGAATAACTAATACTATCCCGATAATTGTTTAGATACACACCTACGTGTCATAGGCTTCTTTGATTTCCACTCATATATGTTTAAATAATGATGCAAAAGTATTATGGGTCCAATGGAGAAGTGAGGAGCACCTGGCAAAAAGAGAAAAGCTAAAGCAGAAACAGTCATCACTGTTGGATCTCGCAGAGGGTGTTTCATGGACTCCATGGGGGCAGGGGGCAGCATCACCCTGAGAAGCAGGCATTGATCGTCCTCTCTGGAAGACAGTGCTCAGAAGTCCCCGGCCTCATAGGTTCCAGGGAAGGCTGGAGATGGCCGTGGGGAGAGGAGTAAAGGAGACACTGGAAGAGTTAAAGACAAACTTTCTTACCCCAAGAGGCCAAAAGCCACAGTCCAAAGAATGACCGCAGAGGTCAACACCACACTTGGGGCTCCCTCCTGGAATTCCGACTACCGGTGTTCTGGTCCACCTACCTCATCCTCTACCTTACTGTTACTTACACTGAAACCATTAAGATACTGTCCTGTAGAAAGGTAACACAGCTCACCAACGGCTGTGTGATGCACAGTGGATTGAAGTGAGAGAAGGGACACAAAAACCAACATCACACACCAGAGGGGAGCTGATGTGAGAAACCTAAATTCATGTCCTCCAGGGAGCCGCTGGGTCCCAGCACTGTGCACATTCAGGTGATGCAAATGTCATGTTCACTCAGCACTGGTCAAAAGCTCTTCTCCAGGTACATTAAGAACCCCACGATATTCTAAGACCCACGGTGACCCAGCTTCACCTGGCAGCACCACCACCAGTGGCCTCACACCGAGGCCCAGGCCCCCAAGGCCCAGGCACCAATGAGAGCTGCAGGGAGTCCACCTATTGGGTGTTTCCATCCATCCCAAAGAAGGTGGGTCTGAGGGGCTCAATCCTCGCTAACAGATAGAATCTGTTTCTGATAAGATTTCATAGAGGGCAAAGACAAGAATTCTGCTTTCTAAGACACTCAATAATGACTATACTACTAAATGTATTAGTTATTGGAAAAGAACAGTTAATACTCATATGATTAGAACAATTTTACATTTCTATATCTGTTAATCTAAGCAACCCTTCTGAAGGTAACGATATGCAATATTACAACCATTATCAAATTCCTATCATCTTGGTTTGTAAACCTATTCTGTTACTGTATTGGGGTTTGTTGTTTTTGTTTGTTTGTCTCTTTTGCTTTTTGGTTTTCTTTTCTGTGTCTTTTTTTTTCTCTTAAATAAAAAAAAAAATTACTGGACATGGAAAGAGCACAGGTTTTGCAATAAAGGTCTGTGTTCAAATCCCGACTCCCATGTGGTCCAGTCGTTACTTCTCTGAACTGCAGTATTCTCATCGCTGAAGGCAGCTGGTAAGGATGACCCATCTGTGTAAGGCTGGTTTGCAGCTTAGCTGAGATGGTCGTGCTGGATCCACAGACCTCAGAAGTGCTGGTTCTGTAACTCAGTCCCTCCCCATCCACTCGAGACAGGGCTGGATGCTAAGGAGTGTGGAACTCACCACGGCAACTGGGTCAGCCCTTCAGTAATGCGTTCACAGACTGTTTGGAAAACCGTAGGCTGAGAGCACAACTCCTTCCATTAGGAAACCGGGACTTGAGCAGACAGGAGGAGCTCCCTTTCTATTGGCTCTGATCTGAAACACGGCATGATGGCTCCAGTCCTGTGCCTGTCCAATTGCATATCATGGTTAGAAGTTCTAGACGGACTAAAATACAGGAAAAAGACACTGTTTCCTCTATTTGTAATTGTGTGATTCAAGGGGTACATACTGAAAGTAGGAAGGCATGATATTTGCCAAAATCAAGCCAAGGGCATTGAGAGGCAGTTTTTCCTGGGCTGTATTTGTGCGTAAATGACTGGGTGGCTACATAGTGTCAGGCCAAGAGGGTTCTCCTGGGGTTAACTTGTGACACTGAACTCAGTATTTTATTGTTGTACCACCATATCAGAAAAGAGTCATTTTCAGTTACACGATACCATTAAATACAATGGATTGTTTGACGTATGTTTGATGTTTATATCTTAACAAAATACTGTCCCCAAACAATAAATTACTAATTTCACAACTGAAAAGTAAACACTGCTAAGAACAGCCTTGCATTTATTAAGATGACAATCTGCTTTACATGGACATGAGGTAAACTTGCCCATCAATTACCAAAGCTTTTCTTTGACATTATTAACTCCATCTAAAAACACACCCTGCACAGTTGTCAGACACTGCCTGGCTGAAATTGGTCTGTGACGTGGGCCACCGTAGCTTTTCACATGAGTCTCTGAACTTGTCCTGAAGAAAGCAGCCCCCCGACCCCCTGAGTTCCCCCAAAATCCACTCCTCCAGGAGCTGTGTGTGCGGCCACCAAGTGCCCCAGCTTCCAAAGGTCTCAGCGGCCCGTAGAGGGGCTGAAGCCAGGCTGTGATTTGCAAAGTGTACCCCAAACAGCACCTGCTTAGCAGAGTTTAAATTTCTAAAACCACCCTCGGCGCCCACTCTTTTCTGCAGCTCCCACGGTGCCCTGCAAAGCCCTCTCAATGCCGAGCTTCAGAATAACTCCCACTCTGCGCTGCTGCTGAGCCCACCAGAAGGGGACCTGGGTCAGGGCCCTGGACACAGGCAGTCTCAAGGCCAGTGGTCCACCATGCCTAAGCGCCCTGCATCATGGTCATCACAAGAGCCTCTGTGTGCTGTGTGACTGCTGCTCGATCCCTGGCCTCCCGTCCCGGCAAGGCGGAGGGTGCACAGCTGAAGCACAAAGCCGCTTTCTCCGTCTCTCTTCCCATGAAAGAGGACAAGGGGAAAGCATTCCCTCTGACTGAATTTTTTTATAAACCAAGGTGCCCAGGGGGCAATCTGACTATGTTCTGGGCAATTTACATGGATTTATATTCTCCACTATTCTTTTTAGGAGGTGATTAATTACTATGGCAACCACTACATCACAGGACATCCATGCTTACTCAGGAGGCCTGTGAGAATGTATACAGTATGTTTTTGAAAAATTAATGTTTACAAGTAAATGGGAAAGCCAGGAGCAGTGGCAGTTGCGTGTAATCCCAGCTACTCTGATGCTAAGGTTCAAAGATGACAAGTTCAAGGCTGGCTGGGCAACTCAGAGACCTCATCTCAAAAAACAAAGTAGATGGGAGTCCCTGATGTGGATGTGGTTCTGAAGATGACTCACTACTCTAAAATACAAAAATTTACAGTGCTTCCAAGGCCTTGCTTTTGTCGGAAACAAAAACAGAAAAAGTTATCTAAATATTGGATATGGGCTTGGTGTGGTGGTGCATACCTATAATCCCAGCACTCTGGGAGGCCGAGGCAGGAGGACTGCAAGTTTCAGCACAGTCGTGCAACTCATCAACTTACCAAGACCTTGTCTCAAAATTTAAAAAAAAAAAAAATTTAAAGGAGCTGGGATGTAGCTCAGTACAAAGTTCCTGTGTTCAGTCCCTGGTACAAAAAAAAGAAACTAAATATGGTATACATTGATAAATTATTATCTTAAGATACAAATATACAAAATGTATTAGCACTTGATGTAAGCATATCTAAGACATATTACAAGCGAAAATTGAAAGTAATTACTTATCACTAAGAAAAAAGAACTTCTGCTCACCTGCAATAGACTCCAATCTGTATCATATTCATTTCTTAAGCTTCAATATGAGTCCCTGTGCAATGTTTAGCTCTAACGCACAAAAAGTAGAAGCCGCACGTGTTCTGGGCTTGTCCTTGGAAAGCCGGTGACGTGAGCTGAGAAACCCACTGTCCACCAGGCACAGCCAAGAAGCCTGCATGGAGGCAGCAGTCCCAAAGGAGGTGGGGTGGGCGGTGGCCAAAGCCAGCTCCAGCAGCCCTGAAATCCCAAGAGCTTTCTGAACATCACATTTGCCTACAGCCTGAAGGAAAATGCTCTCTATCCAAGCCATCCAAGTCCTGGAAGTCTCTCACGGTACTTCAGTTTCTTGCAAACATCGTAGCATCCTTGGGACACCCCAACATTACATCAGAAAGCTAAGTTTTAGAAATAAAAGGTTTGCACACTTTGGTATTCTCAAAATCTGGCTCCTCTAGCAGTTCTCATTTTGGATTTGATTAGAGAAATTAATTTATTGGGGTAGAGACTGCACCACACTGGAAAGATGTTCTTTGTTGCTATCTTCATTGATACAGAGCAATGATTTAAATTACAGACTCTAAAGCAAAACTGTCTGAACTCAAATCTGAGCTCCACAACTTGTTTAACTTTGTATATTTTGGGTTTCTTCCCTATGAAATAAAGATAGTAATAATTTTTGAAAATGAAATACATGTCTTCATTTGTCCCTGCTGCTGTTACAGAATACCACTGATAGGGTAATTTGCAGGGAAGATTTTTTGCTCACAGGTCTGAGGGCTGGGTAGTCTAAGACACAGGCAGGGCCAATTCGGAGCCGTGAGCTGCATGCCCACAGAGGGGAGGTAAAGGGGCAGTGCTGGGTCTGCCTCAACAGGCAGCCTTCTGTTTCCCAGGGACAGGAGCTCCAAAGAAGGGTCAGGGCCCCCTCATTGCCTCCCTGCCACTCAGCTCCTAACACCATTGTCATGGACTCACACCCCAATACGAGCTTTAGAGACAATGTGCAAACCACAGCAATGCATGAGGCAGCAGCAGTAAAAACAGCAGGACTTTCCCGCCTGGGTTCACAGGCACTCCTAATCTAGTTTCTTAAAACCCCAGCACAGAAAAAACACTTTCTGTGCTCATGCTGACTCCAAATCTCCAGGATGGCTCCAGAGGGGCCGGACCACAACCCTCCTGCCCTGCCCTACCACCCTCACAGTTAATTACCTCTACTGTGGCAAAGTGAAACATCCCTGGGGCAATCTGAATGCACTTAGGATGTAAAGACCACCAACTTTTGTGCTGAGAAGTGACCAAACCATGGGAGAATGAACGTGCCAGCCACAAGTCTCCCAGAGGCTTAGGGAGAAACAGGCCAGGTTTGCAGGCCAAGTCCCAGGCAAATGGAAGAGCATCTTTGGGGTTTCCCAAGAGGATCAGCAGTAGTTTTCCCAGTGTGGACTTGGGGCCCTTAGAGAACCACCACCTGAACCCGGGCATCCGGGGCTTGCCTTTGTAAGAGCTTTATTCTTGGGGCTTTTTTTACTTTTGCAATGCAAGAAAGATTAGACCTAAGTTCTGATACACGACAGATGCACGCATAGCTAAATCAGAGGCTTGCTGGGTTCGAACAGGGCCTGGTAACCTTCTGCCATCAAAGTCAACCCAACAACAACAATAATTATAATAGCTAATGTTTCCTGAATACCAACTACAGGCCAGGTGCTGGCAATCCACCCTCCTGACTGCTCAGTGAGGTGACACGAGTGCATTTCCCACTTGATCTGTAGTAGAGGGTGCAGAGATTAAAAGGCAAACAGTAAAGGACTCATATTTGGGCAGTCAGAACCCAAGGAGAACCAGAGCCCTCACCCTCTCTGTGCAGGCGCCTTCAGGGAATTCAGAGAATCCCTGGGAGAGCTCTCAGTGCTGCACACAATGGGTTATTTCACTCCTTAATGATTCAGATTCATTCATTTGGTCAAAAACACTTTCCAAGCGCCCACTGTGACAGAAATCTGTGCCAGGAACTGTGGGGGCGTTAGCAAGGGAAAAAGATTGGGCCCTGCCACCCCCGCCTTTGTAACCCACAGTCTAGCAGGAAGATTGAAATTCAAACAACCACATTCATGGTAATCTGAGATCAGCAGATAGAATTGATAACATGATATGAGCATCAGTCTGAACTATTACCTTCCCAGAGACAGCTTTTGCTGTTTAGCACCTACTGGGAAGCTAATTTAGCATTAAGGCAGAGCAAAGAAACCCGCCTCTATCCTATGCTTTGAATCTGAGGGAAAAACCTACAAGTCCTTATTTAAATTCTAAGTAGTTTAGGACTTTCCTTTCAACAGCCCAAGGAGCTAGAAACAGACTTCCCCTCAACGGCTGCAGGTTGTTACTAGCCAGGGAAAAGATGCAAAACTGTCCATCCTGTTCTCCCCAGGAGGCCAGCAGTGGGGAACCCCCTCCAAGGAGGTGTCCTGGGGAGCCAGTGGTGTGGCAGCTGCATGGACTGGGTGCCCACATGGCACCACATGCCCTGCACAGACCCCAAGCCTTTCAGACCAGCACACTGAGCCCCAGTGGCATCAGGGACCAAGGAATGAGACTCATAATGGCCCGCAATGCCAGCAAATGGCCTCTTCTGGAATAAGAGGTGTGAGAGGGCACAGCCCCTGCCCTACACACTTGCTGAGCCCTGTGGTGAGTCCTGCTCCCCACCAAGAGAAACTGTTTGCAGAATCACACCGAGAGGAAACAAGCGAGTCCTGCAGCAGCCTGTTAGTCCTCGCAGCCAGTTACTCTGGACTTCCTGAGACAGAGAATGGACTGCATGCTTGCCCATCCCTGCTGGGCTTCGGTGTGACAGTGAATCTGAGTGCCAGCTCGACCCAACTGACAGACACCTAGCCAACTTCTAGGTGTGTCTGGGGGTGTTTCTAGAGATGACTGGCATATAGACCAGCAAACCAAGGGGAAACACCCGCCCTGATTGTAGGTGGCACCATCCTATAGGCTGGCAGCCAGGTGGAATGAAAGGGAAAGGAGGAGGAAGTCAGCCTGCACTTGCAAAGCTCCTTGCTTCTCGAGTCACCAGTGCATCTTTTGCTGCCGCCATCACCAGAGACCTCAGACTCCAGCTTCTTCATCCTCCCACGCACACTCACACAGCGACTCTGCAGAAGCCTCAGCCTGCAGCCTCCCTGGGTACCCGGCCCCACTGCACTGTGGCTTGCAGTTTCCTGCACCAAGCAGACCCAGGGTTCTCTGGCACACGGACAGACACTGTGGGCTCTCCCAGCTCCCCTTTGGAAAGCCAAGCTAACCCGTTCCCCTTCGTGATGTTACATATCCTGATTCTGAGAACCCGACCACCACCTGCGGCTTCTTCCACAAGAGGAAACGTAATGGAAAACTAGTAACTACTCCGAGATTGCCACAGAGAGGTGGGTTTGGAACCAAGCAGGTCAAGGCCGAGCTGTACAGCTCAGGATCTGTGTGACTCTGAGCAACTTACCAGCACTCTCTGCCTGATGTCTTCATCTTTAATACAAAGGTTTGCGAGAATCATACAAAACAAGACATAGAAACCCTCGGCAGGGTAGTGGCTGGGGAGTGGTGACAGCGGGACGCAGGAGCCAACATCACTAGGACCATCAGCATCACCGTGGCTCTTGGTTCTGAGTTGCCTTCTCTGCTCAAACAGTAGTTGAGGCATTGCTATGAAGGTGTTTAGTAGACGTGTTAAACACTTGCAATTAGACAGGCTACATTTATAATACAGGTGGGTGACATCCAACCAGTGTGAGGTCTTATGAGCTCAAATTGAAGCACTGAGGTGTTCCAAAGAGTGAGGAATTCAGCCCAAGACTGTGACAGTGGAACCCTGGCTGAATGTCCAGCACGCTGGCCTGCCCCACCCATCTCAGACTCGCCAATCCCCACTACTGTGTGAGCCAATTCCTTGAGATAAACCACGCTGCTTTCTGACTCTCCCATTACTATCTCTCTTTGCATTTGTGTGCATATACTATATATTGTAATATATAATAATACAATAAAAAAATATGTTCTGCATAAAGTGTGAGCAGATCAATCTTATTGGTCTGTTTCTCTGGAGAAGCAGGCTGATGCCACCGTGCTGACTGGCCTAGCCAGCCCCTCGTACACTGGCTACACCAGCCTCTAGCGCAGCCATGCAGAGCTCACTGAAGAAGACATCAGCCTCCTGGCTGTCATCATCAGAACTTTATGACTACAAATGTTGAGCAAACGAGCACCTACACCCTTACTCTCTCAACCTCTGGCATAACCTAACTTCTGGTTAGAAGCGTACCATAGCACATGATCATGATACTCATCCAGTCTGTGTTTCTGAACTGTTTACCTGAAGACCCATTTTTTCAAAGCAATAAGTTACTGTGTTTTCCCTAATTGATTTGGAGGGGACTTGTTTATTGTTGAGCAACGCACAAAGAAAACTGATTGGTCCTTCCCTAACTAATAGGTACTGACAGCTAAATTTATAAGCCCAGGCTCCAGGTACAGAAATTGATTCGGGTGGAGGAAGCTGAAAGCAACGCCTTATCCCCAGTGATGCAGAGCAAGCTCCTGCATGTTCACCAGGGAGCAATGCCCACTGCCTTCCTCCTCCTCCAGCACGCTGGGAAAGGTATTGCTATGTTCACTTTTATTTACTGCCCATTACTATGGGGCCTGGTTCTGTGCTAAGCACTTCACGTATTTTCTCTTCATTACTCTTTCCCACAATCCCCCTTTCTCCTCAGAAAACATCCACAAGGCAGCGTGTTCGTGGAATGGAAGCGATGGGAGTTACATATTTGGGATGAACTGGGAGTAGAAGGAAACCCTGCCAACTGCCTCCTAAAAGCTGCAACATCTGCTACCTAAAAATAGCTGTTCGCAGAGCTCAAGGAAAAAATCTGCTCTTCTCTTTCAAACTCTGGCTTGAGAAATCTATTTCCATGAATCAAGCCACCAGCTATTGATTAGCTCCTCTCCTTAGCCTCTCTAATGGCTGCAGAACATGCAACCCTGCTTCGCAGGCCCCAGACAGAAGGACCCCTCCCCAGCAGGTGTCCAGCCCCAGCGGAAGCTCTGACCCCAGAACCTGAAGCCTGGAGGAAGTGCATCTGTCCCTTCACCACCCATTCCACCATTCCTTCAGCCAGTATTTGTTGACTGCAGTATCAACCACCTGACAGGCACTGCTCCACACAATTAAAAGAAGCAAACAGGGTGGACACTGGCACCCTAGGAGAATCGACACCTCCTCTGCCCCAGGGTGCCCGGTGTCTCTGTGGAAGCCCCCTGTGGAGAAGGCAGCGCTTCGCCAGCCCCTCTGAGCATCACCCAGGGACAGGCTCCTTTCCTATCTGCCCTGTGAGGCATGCCCTGACCTTGGCCAAAAGCAAGCTCACTTTCTGTCCTGATTTCCACGGTTGTTCCTTCCTGGAGCAAAGGTGACTAGAACACTTGTGGCCAACACAATAATCCCAAATCCTACTTCCAAACAAAAACCGGTCACACCACAGCCCCACTGTCTCCCAATCTTCACATGAGTCTCAGCTCCCAGACCATGAGGGAATGTAGAAGCTCCTCCTCATCCTTTCTTGTGGGCTCTTCCTTCAACATTTACTATGCTGACCCTTAATAATCATCGTGGCTAACACAGTCCAGGCATGGTGCCATGGACCTAGTATTACTATCTCGTTTAATCCTGCCCCATAGCCCTGGAAAGTGGGTGTTCTTACTCTCATTTCACAGTTGGTAAAACGAAAGCTCTCAGAGTTCAGATAACGAGCCCCAGATCACATGGATGCTATACTAAGTGAGACCAAACACTGGCCGCCATCAAACCTGGTTCATCTTTCTCTCTGGTGGAAACTACAGATCGAAACCCATGTTTCTGGAAGGACAGGTTAAATGGATGCCATAACTCTCCGTTTCACCTGTGATTGTCTCCACTGGGTTCCATGCAAACAACCTAGCTGTACTCAGAGTTACCACTGACACTGCAGGCAGCTCAGTCATGTGGCCTTCTGTGTGGAGGCACCAAGGCTGCTTAACACTCTGGGAACAAAGCACACAACCAGCTTCCAAAGTTCTGCAGGACCTGGCCCTCCTGCTCCTCCAGCCTCTTACACAGTGTCCTCTCACACGTGGCAAGAGCCAGCTGAACCTGTTTTATTTTCCTGAATGCACCATACTTTCACCCTTTGCAAGGTTCTGACATTTGCTTCCACTGCCTGAAATACTCTTCCCTATAACCTTCATTCCAGTGTGCATGCATGCACGCACACACACATCTTCCTCCTGGGCTGGCCACATTGTCCTCTTCCTCTCCATGTAAGCTCACTCAGCATGCGCTTTGATGCCTTTCCCAACCGTGTTTATTTGGTTTTCCATTGCACTAATGAGATCTCTCATCTGCCCATGCCTTGCACCAGCCTGACACGATGCAGGCTCAGAGCAAAGATTATCGCACAAGCTGATAAATGGACAAGGAGGCAGGAAAAATCTTGCCTCTAGCATTCCCATCACCTCAATGTATTCGTCTGAATCTAGACCAGCACAAGATTATACAAGGGCTACAGACTGGTGCGGATGACCAACACTTCTTCCAAAGAGCCTGTTCTACCCCTCTGGGAATCATATCTGGAGCAAACCAACCCTCCACATCATAGACTGCAGTAAACCTGTCCCAATCCCATTAGCAGAGGTGTCCAGGCTGGGACATGAATGGGTTGAGAGGTGTTAAAAGAAAGTCACCGGTCTCAGGGAACAGTAAAAGATAAATTCCGGTGAAGGGTGCTTCCAAATGCAAGTTAAATGAGTCTAACTCAGTTTAATGAGGACATTAATAACCCATGCAATGAAAGCCCAGTGGTGGGGTGAGCGACAGGCATGTGGCACTTACCTCTGCACTCTGCTGTCCTCAGCATCACGATAGCCAAGGCTGGGTCCTTTCACGGTCACACGGTGGTTGTCTGTAGCAGCCAGCAGCAAATGACAATTCTCTTTATGAAATCTAGTGAGGAAAGAGATGCCTCTTCCTCCCATTGGATGTCAGTCCCCCTCTTCAGCCTGATGAGCCAACCTGAGACCCTGCCCATCCCAAGGCCAACAACCCTCTCTAGGCCCACAGCTCAGAAGGAAGCTGTGAACTAACTGGTTTGCATTGACTTAACTGGTTTGCAGCAATGGAGGGAAGTGGAGGTCTAAGAACCAGTGACAGGCTGGGGGGAACAAAATATCCATTACCAATGACAGAAGGGAAAGAACACACTTATTTCCACCTGACACAATTATGGTTTTCTCCCTTGGAGGTAGCCCTACAATGCCACGTGTAAATACACTACATTGCTGTTGAGCATGTGGCTGTATTTCTTCTTGCTGATGCTAGCTTCTCTTCAAGCTAATCATCATCTGCAGACATGTTTATGCTGAATCAGCATCTCGCATTTCGAGGCGCACAGCTTGCAGTGGCTGTGGAAAGCACCTCACTCAGTGCTGCCCAGAGGAAACACAAATGACACTGAGAACACAAGCCAAGTGACTTTATGAATCTCCTTCATGCAGGAGATTTTTGACAATGTTACTAAGTAAGCTCCTGGCACTCTGTACCAGACAAGGCACCTGCTACAGGGGTCCCTGTCAGCAGCCCCCTGCCACTTCCCTACTACTCTGGGGGTCACATCTGTGTTTATGGAATAGGAAACACAACTAGGCTAACTGGCACTTTCAGAAAAAGTATGCACACCAACTTCCACTCCACCCCAGCACTGAAAACCTGTCAAGTTAAAGTGAGCTCACCTGTGCAGTTTATCTGCCTACGCCGAGACATGAAATCGACTGGAGCTCCAAGAAGGATCTTGAAGCTCTTTTGTCTATCTGTCTGTCTGTCTCTCTCTCTCCCCCCACCCTTTAATCTGCAATACGGGGGATGGAGCCCAGGCCTTTGCACATGGAGGGCAAATGTTCTGCCTCTGAGCTGTCCCCCAGCCAGGACCTGAACTTCCAGACTTTCTGCAGGGCCTCCAGGACACAAATGCACATAAACTGCTAGGCTGTGGGCCAGCACAGGAAAAAGACAGATTACTGCATCCTTTGGAAGTAAACTTCATTTGTTTCTTCAAAAGGTCTTTGAGCTACTGTCATGTATAGTCAGATATTAAGAAACAGAGGGAACCTAAAGACCGTGTGTTTGAGATAACATCGAATTCTCCGAGATGTCACATAGATATATCTTCAGATGTTTACTGACCAGAATGCCTGTGAAAATCCAGAGAGATGATGCTTGGCCACAGTGGACCTGTTTTGCAGACAGCAGAGTTGCTCTCAGGCATCCAGCAATGCCTCTGTGTCCTCTCCTAACTCAAAATGCTGAGCGGCCTCTCTGGACATGACTCCCCTCATGGCAAACCCACAGCCAGACCTGCCCTTATGTCCAATGCCCCGACTTCCAAAAATGCCTTCAAGTAATGCTTCCAGCCTTCCCTGTGACTGATTTCAGTTCTTAGAAGAGTAATCTAATTGGTTAGGGAAGTACTGATTAGATTAGGATGGACCTGGGATCAGGAATCTAGCCTTGCATCTCCTAACCACGCTTAGCACTATGCTTCCCTTAGAGCAGATATGCAGAGGATATCCGTCTAACTTTGCTTAATTTTCACAAAGTGATGCATATAAAGAAGAAATTTAACTCAAATCAACTTCTAAGTGGTAGAAATTGTTGAGGAAGGTCTTTGTGCATGGGAAAAAGAACTGATGCTCCTCTTCCCTTTTCCTTTAACCAAGGCTTCCACGCACGGAACAATCTCTTAACCTTTCTTCCTCAGCCACCATGGTAACTGCCCCATCCATGAATCCAGCAAGGGCCATCTCCCCCAATCCCTTTGTGGTAAAATATTGTTCTGCGGAAATTTCTTTTAAAAATACATTTTAGATCGTGTTCTTTTACTTGTTTGTCCAATAGCAACTCAAAAAGAAGACCTTCAGATTCCTAAATCCAGTGAACTGTGACAAAGACAAACAGCAGATGACAGTTTGGCTACGAAATGTTTTGTTATTGTTGTCACAATCACTAACCCACAGCCTGACGAAGTCCCAGAGCCAACACGTGAACTCCTTCCACCTACATGCCCACTTGTGTACACTCGTGCAAACACTGTTTTCCCTGACACACTGGCATCCTGGGGAGCAATCTGATGCCCACTGCTATAAGCGCTTCCGGTGATGCTTCTCGTCTGCCACTCTGGAAGGCACTCTCTCAGTCTGAAGTTCAGCTCGGGATAGGGGCTTTTCACATTGGACAAAGCTAGATCCATCCATCAGCATCAGAGTTGGAAATGACTGAGTTTCTCAAGCCAGTGCAGGCACCAGTTCATCGCTTGTACTTCTCTAGGAGTGAGGGAAGCAGTGTTCTCTAGGGAAGGTCAACCCCCAAACCATGTTTCCCACAGGGCAGGAAATAAATGCTAAACACAAGAAAAGCAGAAAAAGAAGAACACTGCCTTAAAATCACACTATGTGGTAGAGTAAAAAGAGGTAGAAGATAGTGAAACTTCAAAGACAAGTCACCACACTCACCATAGTAGAATAAAACCACACCTGACTGGGAGTGGATTACGTGGTGGCAGACTGTAGGCGTGTTCACACTTCCAGACACAGCTATGTGCAGGTAATTCCATGCTGCGTTTTTATTTTCTTAGTTTATACCAACTCAGTGAAGTACCAAAATAGAAATAAAACACGTGAAAAGTGAAGCATTCTTCTTAAACCACCTCTGAGCTCCTTCTCTATCCCCAGAAAAAAATAGTAAGGAAGTCTGGGAGCCATCAACAAATAAGGAAGACAAATTACCCCACATGGAAGACTATCTGTTGCCTGTGAGTCTGAGAGAGAACATGTGTATGTGTATGTGTTTGTGTGACACAGAGTGTAAGACAGGAAGAGAAATAGACCAACAGAAAGATAGACAGATGGATAGACAATGATGTATTACAAATAACACCTGTTAAGGCTTGGGTCTAGATGTTCCCCCAAAGCCTCATACTGTCACAGGTGGGGCTTTTCACAGGCGGCTGAATCTAGAGGGTGTGATCTGAGATTAACGATGTGATGCTGGGATTCACTCGTAGTGAGATGCTGTGATTAAGGCTGCCCCACCCTGGATAGCAGTGCTACTTGCCCTGAGGGTGGGTAGCCGAGATAGAACAAAGGGGACAGAAGAGGGTTCTGTGGTCATTTGTCACTCGCTGCTTCTTCACTGCATCCCTGCTTTGCTGCCTTCTGCCTGTTACGGACCATTTCTCTTCTGTGATGCCCCCCTGCCACACCACCCTACCTTGGCCCGGCTATGGACTGAAACCTCTACAAACTATAAGCTACAATAAACCTGTCCTCCCTTAGCTTTGGGTGTCAGGTATTTTGTCTGAGCAATGAGAAAAGTAACTAAAAGAACACCTATTATACATTTGGGGAATTATATAACAAGTGCTATATATTATATTTATAAATTCCCACAATGATTAAAAAAGAAAAAGAAAAGACAAAGAAAAGGTCAAGACACTAAACTGGCCATCCATTTGTACATCTATCGGGAGCTCAGACCACACGTCTCTCCGGTCAGTGAGCGAGGGATCCTGTAAACGCTGCCCTCCTGCCAAGCACACCGGACCTCAGGACATGCTTGAGGGGCCCAGTCCCTGTGCCAGGAGATGTGGGTGGTTGCCAGGCAAAGTCGCCAGACACAGCTTCGACATGCAGTTGGTTCTGTCATGTGCCAGACTCATCATGCACCTCGCTAAGCACTGATTCCATCTCCCAGGTGGACCCGCTTCTTTCAGCTTGGGCAGGGTGGGGGGCTGCTCTCCGCCCCCCATGACCTCCACACCCTGGGGACACCACACGCCCACCCCACTCCTGGCCCAGACCCTGTACGGCAGGTCTCTGAGGGTACAGTGTCCCGGGCCTGCAGCAGCATCCAATGGGACATAGCCCCCAGGCAGCGTCACAGGGGCCCACTGGTCACATCAGGCCCTGCGTTAGCACATTAAAGCTGCCCTGTGCTCCTCTGAGCTGCTCTGTCCACCACTCAGCCTCCATGTAGCCTTTCAGGGACCCTGGAGAGC
This sequence comes from Dasyprocta punctata, assembly GCA_004363535.1. Taxonomy (NCBI): domain Eukaryota; kingdom Metazoa; phylum Chordata; class Mammalia; order Rodentia; family Dasyproctidae; genus Dasyprocta; species Dasyprocta punctata. The sequence goes on along the minus strand of RJWM01007199.1, from coordinate 12,165 downwards.
CACTAACCCCTTCCCGAAGCAGCGCCCTCCTCCTCGCACCCAGTACTGCCTGGCTCGGCATACAGCGGGCCTGACACACAGTCCTCCCAGGAGTGGCTGTCCTTAAAAAGAAAATTAAATATATCCAGGAAAATAAAAGGAGAGAGGAGAGGAGGAAAGGAGCTGGGACACTGAGGGCCTCTCACAGAGGCTCTGACCGGCTCACGAGACAGGGCCAGAGCAGTGACCCTGTGACCGTGCAGAAGACCTCCACGTGCAAAGGACACAGGCCAGCGGGTGCCACAGACTCAATGGCAGTGCAAAGCCACAGAAACACAGCCCCGCCTTGCAATTTTGTGGCCAGGATAACAACTGCAGGATGCCTGGCTATGTTCCAAGTCTTCTCCCAATGCTATCGCAGTTAAAACTCCCAAATATCCATGGGAAGTGAACTAGGGTGATGGTAACTGGCTTCCAACAAGCACACTGAAGTCCCAAATTGTCCCCGCCCAGGAGAAACCACGTGGCTCTCTACAGGGAGCACTGTCCTCCAGGCCACGCTCTCCACATGACTCTCTTCATCCCCCTCCAGGATAACCCGACCAAGTCCTCAGAGTGCCTTGCCCTGGACTGTCCCTTCCCCACTGGAAGCCACTGCAGCCTGGCTGGTGCTTCCCAAGGCCAGGTCTAAGTAGCAGGGGTTCCTTCCACCCAACAGCCCCACCCAGAAGTCAGTTTACACACACCACTCGTGGGTGCGTTTGCTTCCACTCTCTTGACACCAAAAACCGCCACCTCCTTTCCAAACTCTTCTTCCCTGGGCTCCGAGCGCCCCACTCCTGGTCTGCACCCCACCCCAGCCTCCGGCTCCCTGGTTGGGTCCTCCACACCTGTGTGCTCACAGGTGGCTCCAGGGACCCCTCTGCCCTTCTGCACCTGGCCCGCAGGCTCTTTCACCAAAACCCACGACTCCCGACCCCAGTTCCAAGCTCCGCGCTCTCCCCAGAACCCATGCCTCAACGTTTCCACCAGAGGCGCCGCCTGAACTTGCCAAAAGGAAGCTCTGGGCTTTACCTGCCAACTGTTTCTCTCCAGGCTTTCTCTCTTAGAAAACGGCACATCATTCCGCCAACAGCTGGGGCCCAAGGCACTGGGAACCGTTCTATGTTCTTCCTCAGGCCACCAGCTGCCCTGAGCACTGGGTGCCAGTGCACATCACACCACGCGGGTGCTTCTCTCCTTCCCCACAGCTTGGCCAGCCGTGAGGAGACGCACCCCAAGAATCCACTCCGTGGGGCTCTGTGCTCCCCGACATCCTGTGTAAATACCCGTTGTTTTCCCATTCATCCCAGACAATGCTTGTGTAAAATACAGCAAAAATCAATTATAGGAAGAATGAGATGGCAGAAAACAAAAGCCAAATACAAGACCCAGCTTTAAACTGTGAAGCAAAAGCCACAGTGCTCCGAGAAACACTGCAGATATGTGTTTCTGCTCTCCTCCGGCAAGGTCACGCCGCCTGGTTCTGGCAGGGGTCCCCAGCACCCTCGGAACAGACCCAGCACTGGGCCTACCCGCCACACTGTGCAGTTCTTCCTGCAGCACGGCCCTGCAACCTCAGGGCGCAGAGGCAGC
>RJWM01007199.1:0-10451 GCA_004363535.1 Dasyprocta punctata | reverse complement strand
TCACACCCACCACGATGTCCGGCTGCACACAGAACCCCCATCCTGAGAGCTCTCCCTGCCGGCCTGGACCTCCTGCCCCGTCCAGGCCCGCACCTGTTCTCCCTCCAAAGCACTGAGCTGGGTGACCACATCAACTTGTTTCTCCATCTAGAAAAGAATTATAACACCCTTGGTTATCAGGAGAACAACATAATGTGGTGTTTTGTAACACAACATGTTTTATGTCGAATTTGTAACGAGCTATGGTCTAACTGCTAAATTGTACCTCAGACACTCCCATTAGGATCTACCAGGCCACACAGCAGCATCTCCAGTCCTCGCAACCACCCATCCTCAGGGTCTCCTCCTGCAGTCACTCTCTCCCGTCCGCACATGCCAACGCTGTGCCCTGCCCCACGAGGAGGCCTGAGCACGGTCAGTGTGCAGCTGCTTTCTGAAAACCCTCTTTTCCTGAGAGAACAATGGCCTGTGAGGAGCAGGATAAGAGTCAAATTTGTTCTCCCTTTTTCTTCTAACCCTGAAGTTCGAGGAGCATTAAGGGCTGGTCCTTGTTTTTGTTTTCTAAGTCCTAAGTGAAAGCAGTTCAATCATATTTAACAGGAAAGGTCGCTGCCATGGTTGTCCAGGCCATTAAATGTGCCCCAGCGGAGCCCAGCAGACGGTAGGCCTTGGGCACAGGCTGCCCGGGCGAAAGGGCAGCACAGGGGAGGGGACCTGTCCTGGCCAGCAGGTCACCGTGCTCCGTACTTTCTCACGGTCAAGGATGATCAGGCTTTGAAGCCCCAGCAGTGTACATCTGGATACAATTAGTGGATTTGCTTTTACAAATATATTAAATGCTTATTCTGTTGTAGTAAGTCTGCCTAATTAATTTGTTTAAAATGGAGTTGTAGTAGGAATTGATGGCTTGCAGCCTCTGAACTTGCAAGATGATGCTTGTGGTTTTTTTCTCAATCATCACAAAATCACCTAAATAAATAGTCCTAGGGAAAGTTTAGGATTTAAATTCAATAGAAAACAATATTTTAAAAAATAGTGTATGGAAACAAATTACATCCCTATGTGTACTGACTGAGATGTGACATTTTTCTAAGAAAACATTTTCTAAGACATATTTATTTTTATTGTTTCCCCTGACATTTCCTGTGAAGTTTCTTAACTCTTGTACATTCAAGCAGTCCCTATGGAAGGCCAAAATGTCAGAACAAGAAATTTAATATGGATTGCACATTAAACAGCTTATTTACATGATTCCAGTATCAGACATTCGGAAGCATCCAGTGAGCCATTATGTAGGACAATTGAGATCATGAATCATAACACTGGGCTCTAACCAGCAATCCACATTCTAGACACCCTGGTAAGTGCTGAGGTAAGTTAGCCCAAGAATAGCGTTCTGTCGCCTATGCCTTCTGCAAGCGTGCTTCAGAATAAACACCTACTTCTCCCTGCTACACTTAAGAGCTACACCAAAGATGAAGTTTCCCATATGTTTACAGAAGTTTGACTTCCTCATCATACTTTTCTAGATGTACAGTCTAGAAGTAATGTGCTTGAGCAATGCGCAGTGAATGTTCATTGGCTTAAGCCCAAACAAAAACTCTAACCTAAAACCTGGTGGTGGTACTTTCACATTCTGCACTTTACTTTTATGAGAAATAGCAACTAAATAATAAATCACCATGCATTAAGTAACTTTAGAACCATATGGGCAGCCAGCTCAATTTCCTGTACTGTCTACATCTACCGAAGTATACGGTAAAAATAGAACCTACTGCTATGGCCCGAAGATGCTAAAGAATTCTGAGAAAGTAAGAGGTCAAAGAAAAATTATGTCTATTTGACTATACATTAATTATTTAGAAATGCATCATCTTTATTCAAGGTAATATTCTTTACTATGAACATTCACTTCCCCAAGTCCTGTGCACAAATACAAACCCTAGATGATCTAATATTCCACTTTTGTAATTTTGTTCTTTTAGTAAAAAACAAATGTATCCTTCAGACATCCTTTATTTACTACTGATCCTAGAAATGTCTGTTTTCAGTCACACTACCCAGCTCCATGTGAAATATTTTGTATCAATTATCCTCATTACCAGATGATCTTGTCTTTTCATTCTGACATCTGCGAGGAGGAGCAGCTTGAGAGAAAGCTCCCCATCAACTTCTTCACAAACGCCTTCTTGCTTGCTAGGGCGGACACCTGAATGATAGTAGGACTTCATCAGCTAATCTAATCCCTCAGCTATGCATAGCCCTGCTTGCTGGCTGCAGTCTACCAGTTCACAATGTTCTGCCCACCTTGGAAAAAAAAAAAACCAGGGCCGGGAGTTTGGGTCAATGCCTTAAGCGACTGCCCTGGCAGACGCGAGGTTGTGAGTTCAATCCCCGGTGCCGCAAAAAAAAAATAAATAAATAAAAAATAAATAAAAATAAAAAAGCTACCCAGGCATACTGACCCACCTTACGTGGTAACTTTCCCACTTGGACATCAATTTTATGAGTGTTTGCTAGCAGTCTCCAGGGCAGCATTCTTAATGCTCCTTGATTCAGTGGTACTCGGTCTGCCTAGTTAATTTGTTTAAAATGGAGTGCATTCACAGCTTGATCCCTTGATTCACAACTCAAAAAAGCTCTAGAAATTTGAAAATTAATAAATCTGAATCTAAGTTGGAAATGCTTTACCAGTCAAATAAATAATGATTAAACATCACTACTACAGGACTCAAAAGAATAAAAATTTCTTTATAACCAAAGACAATTCAATACGTGTCTTTCAGGAAGAAACTACATGGACACTAGAAATTCCTGGTTATTTCTGTGAAGAAATGAAAACGATATTCAAGTAGGAAAAGCTAAAAACACAAGTGCAAAGCACAAAATAAGGTAACACTCATTATTCAAAAACACTTTATCAACTAATTTGAGAGAAGGACCTTTCGGCATTTTGCTATATAGCTCAGTGTCTACTCCTGTGTTTAAAGAAATGTACTTGACCAGCAGCTCTTGTGCAAGGGTCATCAACTGCGGACTAAGAAGAATTTTCTTCTGTTGTATCCTGCTTGCCCATAGCAGGGTAATAAATGCTATTCCACTCTTCAAAATAAGTGAAGAACAGTTTGCCAAATATTTTCTTTGTCTGAATCAATGCATTGTTTCGCATCTTTGCAAATCATCCTCTTGCATTTCTTGCATCCCATTGCCAAAACAATTGGGAGTGAAACGGGAAAGAATATTATCACACATCCTATTTACTGGTTTAAAAAAGAATCATTTAGCGCCTCCTCTTCCACCAAGCCTTGGATGCCAGTACATTCCAGTCCAGCTGCCTCACAGAGGGAGCAGCCGGCAGCGACACACCCCAACTATTAGGCCACATGCAGCAGCCCAGCTCCGAAGCCTTCAGGCGCAAGGATATGGGGGCTCAAGGAAACAGCACAGTACAGGAGAAGCCAAGCTGATTTTATTAAGGTAACACTTGACTTTCACTCTAAGCTTTTAGAGAGCAAGTATCTTGTATTGATTATCACTTGATGGTTCTCTCTCACTCTCCTTCTGCAGGTGGACAGGACATCTCGGTACTATGTGTTTACCCTTCTGCCTCTGCGTTGACAGATGGTTGCGACCAGCAGTGAGACAGCTCACCACCAGGCTTGCCTGCTCAGCCTAACACCCTGGTTCCATGGTACCATCATGACCCCAGAGCTGCTCCTTTGGCCCAAAAGGATCGAAAGAGCTGAGGGTAGGACAGCACTCTGTCCACTGATGGAGAGGCCACTTCTGAGCTCACTGCCCTGGAAGTCAGCAGCTGGTTATGTGCATGCCCAAAAGCAGGCAGGTATTTTTATATTGGTCCCTAACTTCTGCACTTGGAACTACTCTCTTCCAGGAACCGAGTTGCTGCATGCCAGGGGTGGTAGAGAAAAAGAAACTAAAGACTGGTGGATTGGGTGATACAAGGGAACGAAGCAGAAGTATTAACACAGAAAGAGGGAAAAAGAGGAAACAAAATGTGAGCACAACTAGAGGTTCTAGATGATGAACAAAGACGCTTACATGAGGCCCCAGAGGACCTGCCTTGGGCCACTGCTGTCCACACCAGCACACCATGGGATTCCCGCCAGAGGTGGGCACCTCCCTGCGACCTCTGCTGCCTGCTGTGCCCACACCCCTGCTGAAGCTCACTCGCCTGGCAGCCACCACTCAGGCTGTCTCACGGCTTGCATCACAACCAAGCTCATGGCAGGCTAAAGAAACTGTTCCAAAGAGACTTTTGAAATGTATCCTGAGTGTTCTCAGTCTTCTTAGTAAAGATCTTCTTTCAAGAGATATATTTTCTCCTGTCCTTTAAAGGTAATGAAAAGCCATTCATTCAACACAAAATAGGATTTTGAAAATTCTGAACAACTTTGAAAGACATCAATAATAATTATTTTTAGTTTAAGTCTGAAGGCTATAACCCCAGGGTCCCTTTCATGCACAGAGCTGCAATGAAAGGTCAGCGAACCAGCCTGGGTCTGAGTCCCTCCCTGGACACCGGAGGGCACAACTCAAGTCACAGATCACCAGGGCTGAGTCAAACCCAGCGTCCTGCCCAGGGTGCGCCGCCAGACCGCGACGACTTCCCGGCCAACAAGGCTGAGGGGGACAAGTGAAAAGACGGAAAGCTTTCTATTTTTCAAGTGTCTCTTTCAGGATTATCCAATTCTCCGGACCAGAGTAGGGGAAATAAGGCAATTGTTGCTAAACACATTTCACAAATGAAAGGATATACACCAAGGATATGTGGCTGTGCCACAAGCCACACGGCTGCCTGGGGACAAAGAAGTGACGACCACCGAGGCCCGCGAGCCCACCTCCGTGCTCTCCCCTCCTGGACTCGGCCTCATTAACGTCATACGTGATACATCAAGACGCGGCTGCACCGAGTCTACGCTGATAAATAAAGACCGAGGAACTACCGCACTGGAGTTTTCCAGGCTGATGGGAAAATTAATAATTAAAAACATTCTGCTTAAAATTTTAAATTGCCATGCCCAGGCATTTGCAATTCAAAAACTACAGGTGTTATAAAGACCAGGAACCCACATAACAAGTACTAATCCATCATCTTGATTTATCCTACTTAATATCTTTTCAATGCAATCCTTTTGGAATGTGTTACCCTAAGGTACGAAAGGCAGGGAAGACGGACACCCCGCCTCGCTCCTCCCTTGGTGAATTCCCGTTGGGCAGCAGATAGAAGCTCGCACCAGCGTCCATTCCTAAGTTATTACGCACGCCAAATCTGCACGGGGGTCTGCAATGCTTCGGCCTCACACAATGAAGCTCTGCTCCCTAAATGAGGGTATTTCCCAAGCTCGCGCTGTCCGCACTCCGTGCTCTCGGCACAGCTCGCAGCCCCACGGTCAGTGTAGCTTCTCAGGGAATCTCTGCCACCCACGGTGCCACTAGCGCATCGCGCGCACAGCCGCGGGGAAACACGCACCCCCAGGGTTCCGAAGGTGTCAGTCGCCCCCGGGTCAAGCTGCCTACGTGTCCAGGGTCCCTCTCGCACTCCCGCAAGGCGGCGGTGCAGGGCGGGACCCGCTCCGGGTCCCAGGGTCCCCACCCTCGCCCCTCTGCCCCGCCGATGCACTGCGCAGACCCAGCTGTGGCGGCGCGGGTGACGCCCGGCCTGGGCAGCCCAGGCACCGCGCGGTGTCACCGGCTTGGACCCCGGTGTCTCCGCACTGGGCGCGCGTTCTGCGGCCCCGGCCCCAGCCCCAGCCCCACGAATCGAGCGGTGAGGGGCAGAAGCGGTCCCTCCGCGTCCCGGGGCCACCGCGGCCGCCGCAGCCCCCGCTTCGCCGGGCCGAGCGCAGAGCCGGTGCGAAGGGCGCGATGGCGCGGACCCTCCCGGGGTGGCCCGGCCGCCTGCCGCCCGCGTCCCCGGCCCCCGCCCCGCCGCGCCAGCCCGGGCCCCCGCCCCGGCCCCAGCCCCGGCCTCGCCGCCCCGCCCCGGCCCGCTCACCTGCTGAGTGCCCTGCGCAGCCGCTGGCGCACCCCGGCGCGCGGGGACGCGGACAGGCCGCTCTCGGCCGGCAGCGGCTCGATGGTGGTCACCACGGGGCCCGGCGCGGCGGGCGGCTCGGGCGGCGACATCGCGGCGCTCACTGCGCGGCCGGGCGCATGGTCGCCGCGGGGTGGGGGCGGGGCGGCGCGGACCCGGCTCCACGGCCCCTCGCGCCTCGCGCCGCTCCTCCTCGCGGTCCGGTCCCGGCCCGGCTGCGCCCGCGAGGCGGCGGCGGCGGAGGCGGCGGCGGGGGAGGAGGAGCCCGGCCCCGCCTTCCTCGCCGGGCGCCGTCCGCGCGTCCCCGGAGCCCGGCCGGGAGCGAACCGAGCGGGCGGGGACCGGAGAGCCGAGTGCGCGCGGCTCCGCCGGGGGGCGCTGCGAGGCCAAGCCCAGCCTCGAGCGGGGATGGAGGAGACCCCGAACGGGGACGAAGGGGACCCCGAGGCGGACTGAGGGTACCCCGAGCCAGACTGGGGGGACTCCGAGCCGGACTGGGGGGACCCCGAGGCGGACTGAGGAGACCCCGAGGCGGACTGAAGGGACCCAGAGCCGGACTGAGGGGACCCCGAGCCGGGACTGAGGGGAACCCTAGCCGGGACTGAGGGGACCCAAATAGGGACTGAGGGTACCCGAGTCTGACAGAGAGGACCCCGAGCCGGGACCAAAATGAATGCGGGGAGCCTGCGGAATCTGCGCCCTGTCCGCCGGGAAGCGCTGCGGGGATCCTGGTCCGACCGCGGTTCTGACCCGCGTCCCCACCCGGGACAGAGGGGACCCGGAGTGAGACTGCGGGACCTGCAGTGAGCGGGTGTGCGCTCCGCTCTGCCAGGGGGCGCTGTGGGGACCCCGGCCCCAACCGGGTCGCGTCAGTGCTCCCCGCTGACGGCGACACTTGGCGCTGGGCTCGGTGCCGGGGTCACAGTGGGCTGGGGACGCACCCCAGTGCGGTGGGGACCTCGGCTGCGGTCGGTGTCCCTCCCGAACACCACACCTGCACCACGGCTGGCTAGGGACCAAGGAGGAGGAACCGCCGCTCACCGAGGGGAACCACCACCAAGCCACCCGCTCTCCGTGGCCGGGACTCGCACTGGGACAGGAGGGCGAGCCGGTGCCGGCGGCGGCGACAGGGACACTTCTCACAGGGACACCACGCTGCACCCGAAAATAGCACAGAAGTCCGGGATGAGGACCCAGGGGGTCAACACCCCCTCTCCGCCCCTGCCGCGGAAAGGTCTGGGGGCTCCCGGTCCCCACCAGCGCAAGAGGCCTTACCCGGCCAGGGCCACACCTGTGCGAAGGACACCGACTGTCCTAGCAGGTTTTTGCCTACTTCTCTATCTCCCTGTGAGTGCCTGACTCTGAGGAGAGAGAGATTTTTCAGTGTTCTTTTCCTGGATTACCTGCATAGGATCTTGCAATGAAGAATGGATGCATTTAAAATGTTTTTCACTTCCCCGCAGAATGGGGAAACAATCGCTCTGAGTGGGTTTGCTGGAGACATTTGTGCACACAAAAGCGTGTGGGGACAACAGCTAGGTCCAGGTGCTCCCGAAACCGGCAAATAAAAACTCCAGGTCCCAGGATTGCAGAAGAGGGAGGTGTTAGGGAGCAAATTCAGAAAAGGAAGGCGCCGGATCTCCTCAACGGAGGAGAAAAGAGAGAAGCGAGGGAGAAAAGGAACATGAGATCCCTTGTTCGGTTCACAAGGAAACTTTAACAAGTCCTCTTCTTAATATGAATCAGGTGAAAGGGTATTCGCAAAACTCGGTTACTACCCGAAATGTCCCTCAACTCCGCTGCAAACATTTCATTGTCATAACTAATTTGATGTCCTGTTCTTTCTCAACGACCTTTCACACTAGAATTTCCCCAGCCAGGTTGTGCACGGGACACCCTGAAGAATCGCAACACAGAATTCCACAGACTACAAAGTCCAGATGGCGCAGACGCCGCTGAGCTGACCCTGGCTCACGGCCAGCTCGGGGGTCTGCCTGGAGTGACCCCCGCTTCTGGGCATTTGCCTTTCACGTCTGCCTTCTTTCCCTCTGAGAGTGCTGGTCACAGCGCCGTGCTGTGTCTGCACTTCAGTGTCTGCACTTGTAACTGGTCGTCTCTCCAGAGATGACTGATCCAAAAAGTCAGGCAGGGAGGAAACAGACAGAAGTGGAGACTCTCACGTCTGCAGGTAAGAAAAGACCTCAGAGCACTCTCAGGCCTTACACTTTAATTTCCAATATGCAGGACTGGCAGCATCAGACCCCACCTCCATTCTGTGTTCCACACTCATCGCCTAAGTGCTGACAGCACTCAAGAGATAGGCGAGCAGGTGTCCGAGGTGCAGAGGCCGCCTTGCTGATCGGACATGGAGCGAAACGGAAGAGGTCATGGAGGCCTGTTTCCCTCCTTCCTGCTGAGTCTTGTTTGTCCTCTTGTCCTCAAACCCATCTTCCATGAGCTTTCATCCAAAGGAGGGGAACAAAGACAAAGGGTTGAGGACATGTGCAGCACAGGCCCCAGGATCAGCCTCCAGCTCCCTGGCCGTTGCATTTAGTGCCTGGTGGCCTCACAACTGTCCCCTTCCATGGGACTCCTCTGCTTGTCCTGTTACACTGCTGAGTGTCTCTCGGGACAACGCTAGTTCTACTCAACACCATGAGGAGGCAGAACTTACCTTCAGCTACACTCTGATTGGTTCCTCTCTTACAGGGAGCGGGGAGGGTTAGCCAAAGTTTCAGCCTCAGCATCACCAAGTGTTTTAACTGTTAAGTGCAAACCCCACCAGCGCATGATGTTGAGCAAGCATCAGAATCACAACCCAAAGTGATGGATGACCCTCCAGGTGACTGGGCACTTGCCCGGAATGCTGGCTGCCACAAATGCCCAGGGCCGCTGCAACCTGCCTGTGCCATTCTCCTGACATCTTTCTTTCTTGCCTGAGCCTGACTGAATCCACTTCACAAATATTTCTATCCACACAACATCTGGAAAGACAACTTCAGGGTTCACAGAATTAGACTCATCTACAAGACAAGAAAGCTAAGCAAAAGAGGTAAGAACTTGTGAGGGAGGAAGAGAAGAGTATTGTCTTTATATCTGCATCCAAGAAATGGACAAAATAATTCAGGTCTCTGTCTTGGTTACTTTTCTCTCATTGCTGAGACAAAATACCTGACACCCAAAATTAGGGAGGGAAAGGTTTATTATTTAGCTTACAGTTTTTTGCAGGTTTCAGTCCATACCCAGGGGCTCCAAAGCAGGGTGGAGTGCCTAAGGGGCAGCCACTCACAGCAGCTACAAGCCATAAGAGCAAAAAGGAGGAAAAGGGAGGCGCACACCTCCTTCCCTGCCTTATATTGTGTGCCCACTCTGCCCCTGGGCAGGTGCAGCACTCACTCCACCAATGAAACAACCACAAATGCCAGACTCAGCCACTTTGAAAGGCCCACCCCCATGACCACATGAGGCTTTGGGGGGACATTAAACCCAAACCATAACAGTATCAAAGCACAAAACTTCAGTGAGCAATGTCCTCTATGAAGACAGCCCATAGATGGTATCAGGAGATACAAAAACATGAACAAAGCTGGGAAGCACAACAGACATCAGGTCCAAAGACTGTTCTCACATGTATACTATGTTTACTCTTGTTTGTGAAATATTTTGTTATGCATTTTAGAAACGTGTTCCCTTGGGGTCAACTCAAACACAACTGGCCGAGTATGTTGACCTTTCCTGCCCAGATGAAGGGTTAGAGGAGGAGGTCTGTGTTAGTAGTTGTAAATAAGGACTAATTTTGCTTTCTCAGACTACATTTTGACAGGTTTCAAGCCTTTTAAATGTTCTCAAATGTTCCATTTCCCAAAGCAGTAGTAAGTAGGGTACATCTTTGTCATGATCTCTGTCAACTGGAAGATTGCTATATTCAGTACAGGAACTAATTCTTTAGTATCAGTTTTCCTAAATGGATCAAGGTTAGTTTAATATCTCAGTCCATTAGCAAAAATAATTGTGGAGAACTGGAGGTGTAACTCTGGTAGAACACTTGCCTAATGTGCAAGGTCCCGTGTTGCTCCCCAGAGGGAAATCTATGGGTGACACCTCAGAAACTCTCAACACTACGACCTCTTGTCAATGATCTGTGAATAGTGAAGAAAAATCCTCAGATAAACCACAGTTACCATTTTCAACTAATAACTTCAACATCTCCCTTAAATAGCTTAATCCATAAAAATATTAACACAGAATTGGGGTAAATTATATTCTTAGTGGGCAAGGGATTTATTTAGTTCAGTGGCACAAGCACCTGGCTGGCAAGTGCAAGGTCATGACTTTGATCCCCAGTTCCAATATATATATATATATATATATATATATATATATATATATATAT